>CM049861.1:28566595-28659095 GCA_027422415.1 Schizothorax lantsangensis | reverse complement strand
ATTGATTGGTTGTGTCTCCAATAGGCCCAAAACCCCTCAAAAACCCTGATTCACTGATACACAGAGACTGTTTCATTTGGAAATAAAGTCAAAATAGACACCGTAACTGACAGAATAGTGTCTAAAAAGCAAGCTATTCAAATATTGACTCTTCATTAAAGCTATATGTGACCCTGGAGCACAAAACCAGTCATAAGGGTAATTTTTTTTAAATACATCATCTGAAAGCTGAATAAATAGCTTTGCATTGATGTATGGTTTGTTATGATATTTGGCTGAGATACAACTATATGAAAATCTGAGGGTGCAAAAAAATCTAAATATTGAGAAAATCACCTTTAAAGTTGTTCAAATGAAGTTCTTAGCAATGCATATTACTAATCAAAAATTAAGTTTTGATATATTTATGGTAGGAAATTTACAAAATATCTTCATGGCACATGATCTTTACTTAATATCCTAATGATTTTTGGCATAAAAGAAAAATGTATAATTTTGAGCCATGTTGGCTATTGCTATAAATATACCTGTGTTACTTATGACTGCTTTTGTGCTCCAGGGTCACATTTCATGCTCATAATCACACTGATGGTCTGAAGACCAGGCTATTATCTGTAATGATGTTGTAGAGCTTGAGAGTAATTAATTAATTGATTCTTTCTTTCTTGCCGTCTGATGGAATGGAGACCGGAGCAGTCCACCAGCATGAGTTTGATGGACATATCTAAGATCTTCTCTCTTCTTCAACCCAAAGAGGATGAGGAAGAGGACACGTGCTGCAGTCAGGAGCTCAATCAGGCCGTGTTTAGAGACGACGAGGGACTCCTGAGGGATCTGCTGTCTCAGGACAGGTACAGGAGGTGTGTGAACCTGCGCAGCGGCTGGGGCGTCCCGGTCACTCCGCTGCGCTCCGCTGCGTCTCAGGGTCACCTGCGCTGTCTGCAGCTGCTCCTGGCTCACGGGGCCGAGGTCGACAGCCTGGACGTCAAAGCCCAGACGCCGCTGTTCACGGCAGTCGCCGGCAAACACCTGGACTGTGTGCTTGCTTTATTGAAAGCCGGCGCTGACCCTAACGGCAGCCCGTATAACAACAGCTCTCCGGTGCTCACCGCGGCCCGAGAGGGAGACGCAGACATCCTGAGAGAGCTCCTGCGGCACGGAGCCGATGTAGACGTCAAGCACAAGATCCCGGACTGGGCCTCGAACGCCACGGCCTGCCGGGGGCCGCTCTATAGTTCAGCTTGTTACGGTCATCTGGAGTGCTTCAAACTGTTGCTGCAGCACGGAGCAAACCCGGACTACAACTGCAGCGACGGAAAGATGCTGAGCCGCATCAAACAGCCCAAAACTGTGCTGGAGATGTGTCTCAAATACGGCTGCGGGCCTCAATACATTCAGATGCTCGTAGACTTTGGAGCAAACGTCTATCTGCCTGCTTTAATTGTAGATAAAACAACCAGACAGAATGAAGAAGTGACACTTCTGCTCAAAGAGAGAGGTGAGTCTGGAACACATCTGTGATATATACAAGCAGTTGTTAGGAAGAAATGCACTAAATCTGCTCTTAAATCTACTTATGTTAATGTCTGTGAGAGTGAAGTTTGGGTTTAGTGCATGGCCTTAACTTGTGAGGAGACTATATAGATCCAAAATATATAATTTAAGTAATTCACTGCATTTTAAAGGAAGGAAGGATACTTTCCCTCAATAACTAGAACACTGCATTTTAATCCTTAAAGTGTAAATGTGGCATGTTTAGTGCCGGAGCTTTACAGTGTGTAAAAATGTGTTAGAAAATCATATATTATAACAGCCAATTGTTTAGCAACAAACAACTGATCAATACTAAACTGAACAGTGCTTGCCTCATTAAATGTTCATGTGTTTTGTACAGCATTGGTGATTTCCAGTTAACCCCCATTCCTCCCAGCATAAATCTGTGTGTGTGTGTGTGTGTGTGTGTGTGTGTGTGTGTGTGTGTGTGTGTGTGTGTGTGTGTGTGTGTGTGTGTGTGCATGCGTGAGTGAGTGTGTGAGTGTGTGTGTGTGAGAGTGTGTGAGTGAGTGAGTGAGTGTGAGTGTGTGTGTGTGTGTGTGTGTGAGTGAGTGTGTGTGTGTGTGTGTGTGTGTGTGTGTGTGTGTGTGTGTGTGTGTGTGTGTGTACTTTCCTGTCATACCGTTCATGCTGTCATTCGTTCCTATGTGACTGTAACATCAAATCTTCTCTATACACAGTTTGTCCAAAAACACTGATGTCTCAGGCTCGACTCTCTTTATGGAGGTTCCTTCTCATGGAAAACAAAACGTGCTGCATAGATTGTCTGGATATTCCCAAAATACTGAAGGACTATTTAAATCATGTTTCCTGATTTTCCTACATTTTCTCTTCTGATGTGGAATACATATCTGACTAATATTAATTTCCCTTTTTGTAAAACTTTGTAAAATGTAATATTTTCTGTATCAAGAATTCTAAATACTACAGACAATGTAGCATTTAATGGATTGTTTTATTATTCTGCTAAAATATTCAGGAGTATGTGGTTAATGCAACAATGGAGCAGGTTATGTTCTTCTTTTGTTGATGTAAAGTATATTAATGTGAAAGAAAAACTCTCTAATGTTTGATATGATTACACAAGTGTGCTTGTGGAGCTTCAACAAGATGATTTGCTGTGGTTCCCACTTTATCACTTTACATCAACAATATTCAATGAGCAAGACTGAAATCTATTTATGAAGTATTTTATACACGCTGATTAATTATTATGAATTATATTATACGTGTGATAATGTTGAAGTTTACTAAAGGTTATATGCTATATATAATGTCCCAGCAGGCACCTTGATATCAATTTGATGTCAAATATTAGTCAAGACTTGATGTAACATGAGTTTTAATTCAGTTTGGATGGCGATTGATGTTCAATTTACATATAATCAACTTCAACTTCAAGTTTTTGACATCACACTGATAAAATTATTTTTTTGGTGAAGTAAATACTACATAAAAACAAATGTAATTTCTACATTAAATAATTAGTTCAGACAAGAATTAAAAAATGTAAGTAAATTCTATATTAGTACTCAATTTAAGCTTGTAGAAATTTAAGTTTTGGAATTGTTTATGTTTACAAGGATTCTTTAAGTAAATATCAAAGTTATGATCCCGTTTTTCCCATCATGCACTTGGGCATGAATAATTAATAAGGTTAAATTTTTCACTGTTTTTGAGATGTATTTACACAGTTGTATGGTTGCTTTTGTTGTTAGGTTTAGTAACTTATGTTTAGTGACATCTGGAGTTGATTTCTACTCAAAATGACCCATTCATACTCAAACACTATCCACTGATTGTTACGTCATTGTGTACCAAGTATTGAGGTCTCTGAGTTCATTTGGGTATTAATTCTATTGTGTAGATATATTATCTGATAACAAGCTGTCTACTTGCTTAATTACATGTTTGTGAGTGAATCACATGCATTAATAGCTTGGTTTTTCCCCAGTGCTACATTGATTGAGTAAATTGTAGAAGCCATGACTGAGTGAAATGTACTTAAGTATTGAAATGTACTTAAAATGTGAAATGTAATTAAGTAAAAATTGCTTATCAAACTCTAACTGGCCATGTTAGATTTACGTATTTCCTTTGCTAATTTTACCTAACTCAGTTAAGTAGATTTTCAATGCTTACATTTTACTTATAATTTATGTGTGCAAAAACTTTAAGTAAATCTTACTTATTGTTTTTTTCAGTGCAGTTTGATTTGCATATTTGACCTGTTTTTTTGACGCCAATTTTGATGTCTTTTCAACATCAATTGCTCACTGGGGTGGTTTATTTGAATAATATAATACTTACAGATGTGAAGGGAATTCTGCCTCTAGAATGCAATAGCTATAAACAATACTTAAACATCACTCTTCAGAGACTTTGTATGTGTGCTACAACAATCATTTACTACATGATTGCATTCAGTTCATTGCATCTGGACATAAATAAACTCTTGTCACACTAATCAAGTCCACAATTCACATTGTTTCAGTGCAGCTTTTTTTAGAAATCCATGATGTTCATGTTGATTCATGTTATGTTGTTAATGTTTTTAATGCCAGTACACACTGAACAGTTTAGAGAGTTTTACAGATAGTTTGCCTTTGAATGTAATGTACGAATGCGGACACAATTGCATTTACATAATTCGTTTTGCAATGTTCAATTTATAAAAAAAAATGGTGACAACCTAATCAAATACACACTGTATACAACATTCGTGCAACGTATCAAAAATGCATTTTAAAAAGCTACTTTGCTCAAAAATCAGGGCATGACACCTCAGCGTCAATCTCAGCACTGCCAGCAGAGGGCGCTGTCACCACAGTACTGATCTATATTTACCATAGTTACTCTAGTTCAGTCCTGGATAACCACTGTCCTGCAGAGTTTAGCTCTAACCCTGATCAAACACACCTTAACAAGCTCATCAATGTCTTCCAGATCACTAGATCACTAGCTACAGTGGCCCTCCAGGACCGAAGTTAGGGTTAGCCAGCCCTGGTGTAGTTACTCACTTTCCTTTGTGTTTATAACCTGTGTTTGCACACTTTATTATCTTTTGTCATTGAAAATGCATTCAAGTATCCTTTTTTGTTTTGTTTTTTTGAGTGGATTTCAGTGGAGGCACATGTTTGCAATTTAACATTCATTTTGTATTGGTCTAATTTTGTAGTGTACAATAAAAAAATGCTGTTTTATAAGAGAAGTCACAGACCATTTTTTTTCTCAGTCATTTCTATGGTATTCTCAAACATTGATTGAATTGCTCAGAGTTTGATAGCATTAAAGGGCTATAACGTGATTTAATGTGTTAACAAGGCACATGTGAGTTTAACTTTGCATTTTATTCAGTGATCAAGGCATGGAGGTTGGTATATCATCTGATAAGAACATCTCTGGTTATCCACCTTTTTCTTCAATGCAGAAGTAAGCCTATGTGCGATACTTCCGGTTCATTAGCAGCTATAAATAACGAGAAGAATAACAACGTGCAGTAAACAGTAAAACTGTTTCAAGATAATACATTAAAATAATATGGTAAGACACACCAATTTTCAATATCAAGCAGCAAAACGAACTGTTACAGATAAAAATAGCTGGACGCAGATGAGATCGGAAGCAAGACCCATATAATTTACAAATGCTCATTTTTACGGCAACAAAAAGGTGGATAGACTGCACTGTAAAAAAAAAATCCGTAAAATTTACAGTAAAAAACAGCAGCTGTAGTTGACGGAATTCTACCGTAAAAAATACGGTAACAACATTTTAGGTTTTACGGTTTTAACTTAAATTTACAGTTAAATACCGTAATTTCATTAACTGATATAATGTTAATATACCAACCTATTGAAGTACTGAAATCTGTATCTTTGTAATACACTGATAACCACCAAAAGCAGGAGGTGATGAGAGTCACATGATGAACCAAAGCAGCTTTTAAATAATAACATATATAGAAGAAGCACAGCGTCATTCACACAAACACTAATCACCATCATGATGATCTCAATAAACTGAAATATGCAATAAACATTCATTTAACAACATTAGATGTAACAACCCTAATAAACATAACTGATAAGAAAAAACTAAGAAGAAACATAGTTATTTCAAAGAAAAAAACATCCAATTTGAAATGCAACGCAGGGAATTCTGGGAACATCAATCTACGGTTTTTAACTGTAAATTTTACATTCTTTTTCACGGTATTCCACTGTAAAATTGTCTGAACTGTCTATTACCGTTTTTCACTGTATATATTAGGGGAACTTACCGTTAACCATTTAACAGGTTTTTACTGTAGCATTTTCACAGTTTTTTACCGTTAAAATCACAGTCATTTTTTACAATGTGGTGTGAAAGAAATCCAACGGCCTACTAACAGCCCAGAGCCAAGCTCACAGAACACCTTTGGGAAGAATTGAAACGCTTTACTGCAAGCAGGGCCCATCGCCTGACATCAGTGCACTTGTTTCTAGTTTCTGCTTCCATGTTCATATTGTTGGGGATTAACAGTTAAAACCCATGGACCAGGTATGATGAACAAAGACAAGGAGTCAGATTGCGATTAATTTACTGAAGACATAGTTTGCCGTTTCATCTGCAGAAGTCAGCTTCAACACTCACAATGGAGTTCGTAGGGCCAACCTGCTTTATGATACAAAAATCACCACAATTATATCCTGACAGAGGTTGCTAATTACGTCAATGCATAAGTCAGCAAAATTCTGATTGGTTCCAAAACCTAGATAAACTTAGACAATTTCCACATATGGACGCAAGCTTGAAGCATATCTTCTGATGACTATTTTGGTGACAAGTGATCAGAGGTCAGACGCAATACGTCTCTCCAAAGACGTATATCGGATACGCTGGACATTGCAGCTGAACGTTTGTCCTGGGACTGTCTGGGCTTCTCCCTGTACACACAGATACTAACACACATACGCAGAGAAACACTTATATTACTTCAAAGTTGCCTCAGCCTAAACCTTACACACACACACAATGAGAGCAGCTTCTTAGAAAGTAGAAAGCCAGACTAAAGCCATATTCAACTTATTCTCTAACATGCATAAATGTAACTTTGATTAATAATTATTCAAGAAATATTACAATTAATATTATTATGTAGATCTGCCATCCACTCCTTCAATATATCCATTGGAAAGACTCTCCAGAAGAGTGTAAGCTGTCACAGAGCAGAAGTGTTCAATCAGAGGTTGACTGCTGGTCTTTGCCGGTCAGTTCTTTCACACAGCCAGTAAATCACACCGGTGTATTGTCATTTGGGATAGAAAATGACCTTCTCAAAACATTAGAAGTATTCTGTAGAACGTCATCGAATGATGTAGCACTCAGTGAATCATGGAGTAACCTGTTCATCAGAAGAGGTACTTCAATTCTGTGTGGAATGTCAATATGATGGATTTAGCTTTATTTTTTCATTCTTTGGATAACTATGTCTATGTAGTCATATTACCAGTTTAGCCATATGGATGATGCTGTATTTCAGATTTAATACCATAGACAGTAGGTGATGATAGGCAGCCCTCGGATTATAACAGCTAAACTGATCATATAAATACAGTAAGATTAATACATAATTATAGCTGTGTATGCTCCCGACGCTGAATACTCACGAATAATAGGAGAAATATTAGACAGACACAGTCACTATTGGAGTTTGCTGGATAACAGCTGAGCCAGAGGATATTACAATATTATATTATTATAATATTATATTATTAAACCTCTAAAATAACTACACAATAACAAGTGTGTGAAGTGAATGAAATCAGTGCATATCAAATGTATTTATTTAATGTTTAGTTTTAGTGTTTTAATTAGAAATCATTTAAAGACATGTTAGTAATATAATAAAAAGAATAATAAACTATAAAGGTAACAGAATTACATTTAAATGCATTTACATTACATTTACATTTAGTTATTTAGCAGATGCTTTTATCCAAAGCGACTTACAAATGAGGAGAATAGAAGCAATCAAAACCAACAAAAGAGCAATGATATGCAAGTGTTACTGTATAACAAGTCTCAGTTAGCTTACTGTAATGCAGTACACGTAGCAAGGTTTTTATTATTATTATTATTATTATATAATAAATAAAAAGAAATTGGATAGAAAAAGAATAGAGCAAGCTAGTGTTAAGAGGCCTTTTTTGCTTGTGTTAATTGTATAATCAATAAAAAGAAAACAAATAGATAGAATACAAAAAGATTAGAAGAGCTAGTGTTAGTATTTTTTTTTTTTTTTAAGAAAACATGCAGTAAATGAATTGAGTGTAAGTCTAAAAGGGGCATTTTTTTTTTTTTATTTTTTTTAAGAATAGAATTAGAATAGAGAGTGCTAGAGTTCGAGGGTCAGATAAAGATGGAAGAGATGTGTGTTTAGCTGATGCTTGAAGATGGTTAAGGACTCGTTCCACCAGGAGGGAACAGTTAATGTAAAAGTCTGTGAAAATGATGTTGTGCCTCTTTGGGATGAACAATAAAGCAACTTCCGGTCTAAGCCCCGCCCATTTCCGGTCTACCCAAACTCAGATATTATAAGACTATTTATAGGACACAGCTTTGTCTTAAATGGTTATTTTAATGATGTTTCAATTGATCTTAATTGAAGGTGAAGGTGGTGCTTCAGAAAACGAGCGAGAGAGCAGGAAAAGGACTGGCATCACAGAACAACACAACCAATAACAACATAACTCATATCCTGCTGTAATACACCTATTAATAGTCTGGTTTACTGACATTACAACCTCATTTGTGCCACACAATGCCACGTGAAATAAATAGACTGATTAGAGCGACGGCATTCAGATGAAGTTTCAAGAGATCTGTCTATAAATGATCTCCCCAGCCACGCACTGTATACGATTATGAAAATAAGAGAGTGCATTTCAGAAAAATTCATATTTTGTTAAGTTGACATATCAAGTTCAAGTTCACGTTTATTTATAAATCATGTTTAAAAACAACAAGTGTTGTACCAGAGTGCTGTACAATTTATACACGTAATTAAACAGTATCTAAAACAACAACAAATAAAAACTCACAAGATACAAATAAAAGCATGCTTGTAGAGAGAGAATTAACAAATACCTTTTACAAAGAAAAAAAAGATCAAATCTATCACCATATAATGCAAGTGTGTTACTTCTTTCATTTCTACTATTTATAGCACTTGAAGGGTCTCACGCCACACAGAAGTTTAACTTCATAAATGTCATAGTCTCATCATTTGACAATCACTGCAAGTATTAGTGTTGGAAGGGTTTGAGGTCATAAGTTTGTAGCTGCTGTCAGAGGGATTTCAGAGTGTAATACACAACTGGTCAGCCTGTACTATCAAACCCTTGATCTGTGTCAGGAAACTAAGGAAGACGGTAATTGTTCTACCAGATAAAGAGTGATGACATCACACGAGGTGCTTTCTGGACACCGGTCAGAAACAGAGATCATACAGAACAAACATGAGCGCGCTAGCTGAGAAAACCTGCTTTAGTTCAGATTCAGATTCAGATTCAGATTCATTCTTGTTTCCACAGACTGTACCCGAGCTGTAGTACACAATACACACATAAGTGATACACACATATTTCCACCAAATACAAATATACAGAGTCAGTGCACATGATACACATAAACTGCCCCAGATGTCCATCAGCAGTCCTACACGTATATTACCCAGAAGGTAGTAGCACCAACAAAACAATATAACTTTTAAATTACACACATTTAACATTCTAATAGCAGAGGGTACAAAACGTTTCCCCAAATGTGCTTTTTTTGGTGTAACTGTATCTATGACCTGATGGAAGAAGAGTAAAACATGAATTTAGAGGATGGCTAGAGTTACGTATTATAGTTTTTGCCCTGCGAATGATGGCAGTATCAATTAAGAACTGACAAATTAGGGGTAGAAATACCAATTATTTTTGAAGAGGTATTAGTGATTCTATAAAGCTATAAAGTTTCTGTTTGTGCACGAGAGCATGGTACAATAGCAAGTGACACAATACAAGATACTGGATTCGATTTCACTAAAAAGAACCTGAGTTTACGTATAACCGGAAGTCTTTGTTGGCAGCGTCTATAAATGTCTGTGACATGATGGTCAAAACTTAGTTCTGAGTCAAAGCCTGATAGCTCTCCGTGCTTTCTCCAGCTCAGTCACACAAGAGTTTAGTCTTGCCTTTGGGTTTGGAAAAAACAAACAGTGGAGGGTGCATTGCATTTTATTATCCAGGATGTGCATTGTGACTGAATTGGATAGCAGGAAAGCTGCAGAGGAAGTGGGCTGAACGTGAGCCGGCCTTTTAAAACGCTCGTGAAGAAAAGTCAAGACCAGTAAAAAGCCTATGTTAGATACGTATACACAGCGCCAGCGACATGCTTCGGCTATCATGTTGACAAACTGGAGCGTACTGACTCACAAGGGGAAAGAAACCCAATTGTCTTTCCCTCACAATAGCGCAGCACAGACAGAAGGGAAAGAGTGTACGGCGCAGATATTTACATGCTGTCAGCCAGGCTTCCTGTCTTTGTCAAGCTTCAAGCATTTTTCAGTCACTTGTGTAAGATCCTCTCTTTCCTGTGTCCTGCAGGAAAATACCATGTGATTACAGTACAAACAGGACGAAGAGGAAGCGTTTAAAATAGGCCCTCAAAACTTTGACCCGAGGTTTTGTGCATTGTGTTCATTTACTATGTAGACAAGCATTGAATTCAGTTTAAAGTTCAGTTTCAAATCCACTTTTGATTTGGGATGTAAACTGAGCTGGAGTCTTTGTAGTTGCGGTGGAAGAGTGGCAGAAATAACTGGATCATGACTTCAAACTTAATGAGAGGAACTGGGCGTGTGTGTGTGTGTCTGCTCGGTCTCTGTAGGGCATCAGGCTGAGAAAACCCTCCAGCGCTCCTGGAGCATGCTGTGGATTAACAGACAAATCATTATATTGGAAAACACTAAGGATTCGCACAGAATGATTTCTGTTATTTTATGAGAAAAACATTCTACTTTGGTAAGTTGTTGTTTTTTTCCCCCAAAATCATTTTCTTATCAACGAATAGGAATTTCCTGAAGTGTGGGTTCATAACATTGTGTCTTGTTTTTGAATAAGATCATGTAGAAATATGAACATTTGGTCACACATTAGTTTGGGGACCGATTCTCACTGTTAACTAACTATTAACTACAATGTTTGACTCGATGAGCCCCTAATTTGCTTCTTATTAATAGTTAGTAAGGTAGTTGTTGATTTATTGGGTAGGATTAGGGATGTAGAATATAGTCATGTGCTTTATAAGCACTAATAAACAGCAAATATGTTAATAATATGCATGCTAATAAGCAACTAGTTAATAGTGGGAATCGGTACTTAAAATAAAGTGTGACCGACAATTTTGAAATCACACTTCTTTATAATTTCTTGCATATTCATATATAGTTTGGAATCAGTAATATATATATATATATATATATATTTATATGTGTTTGAAAGAAGACTAAAGGTTGGATCAAAAGTACAGTCAAGAACTTTAATATTTTGAAAAAGTATTGTGATTTTTAAGTATTTGTTTTCTTAATCTTTTTTCACACGATCCCTAAGAAGTTTTCATGATGATGATGATGATGATGATTATTATTGGTTTTTCACTGCTGAAAACAGTTAATGAAAAATGAGATACAGTGCTGCTTAATGATACAGTGTGTCATTTTTTCACTTTTCTTTGATGAACAGAAACTTTGAAGAACAGCATTTATTTGAAATAGAACTGTTTTGTAATGTCACTTACATGTTAATGCTAAAAAAAAAAAGTTTAAATTTCTTTCTAGAAAAATCTTACTGACCACAAACATTTGAACAATAGTGTATAGCCTGTGTGTGTGTGTGTGTGTGTGTGTGTGTGTGTACCTGGTATTTATCACGTTATGTGGACCATGTGGGGACCATAAATGGACATTTTTTTGGTCCCCATAACGAAACAAGCTTATAAATCACACATAATGGAGTGTATTGAAAATCTGAAAATGCAGAAAGTTTCCTGTAAGGGGTAGGTTTAGCTGTAGGGTTGGTGTAGGGCGATAGAAAATAAGGTTTGTACAGTATAAAAACCATTACGCCTATGGAGAGTCCCTACAAAAAATGGAAACCAGTGTGTGTGTGTGTGTGTGTTTGTTTAATTAAGTTACATCTATGACTTGAATTTAAACTAAAGACTATGTTATCAGGTATTAGTCTATATATAAATAATGCAGGAGAAAGTAAAGGTGATTTATGGTAGATGGACTACATTTAATTCATTGTGGACATGGTTTTGGAACAACTGGAGAAGTATTCTTGTTTGTCTTTAATGTGACTTTAATAGGCATACGAGTCTTTTAGGAGACATGATTGAATGCATCTGAATGTAAAAATGTTAAATAGGTAATTTGCTAAATAAATGTACTTTACATTAGACACACTAATCTCCCATAGCGTGTGGTTTTGTTTTATCACAGACTTCCCATGCAATGATGATAAAAATGATGCTTGCTAAGCAGGACACCTGACATTAAAATGCAAGAGGATGGATAACGCAACTAGCCCCGCGTCAGAGTCTGGTCTCTCCAATGGATTTGTCAATAGCATGTTCAACGTGTCAGTTGACGAAGACAGCAAAGCTGAGATCTCATGGATTGCAGAGTGCAATTCCTCAGACTGCATTATTCCCGGTCAGACGCTCAGAAGAGAAAAACAGGAACCGGTGCGGCGCTCCAGGACGGCGGCCATCTGGAGGATCCTGCAGCGCCGCAAGACCCCGTCGGACCTGGACAGACGACCGCACTCCGTCATCCTCCCCGGTGAAGCGTCCTTCCTCAAACTCTCCATCACTAACAAAGTCAGGTCCTTCAAGAAACTAAAGTCCCCGTCTGTTTTTAGAGGGAAAGCCGGTAAGATTTCTGATGCCAAATCCAGCATTGACCTTAAAGACGAGGCCGATGATGTGTACATGTACAAGGACTCTCCTTCTTCAGACTTCAAGCATGTGTTTAGGAATAAAGCCAAGAGACATTCATTCGCAGGACACACTGCAGACTTCTACTGTTCGTTTGAGGACATCGGAACCCCAGACAACGTCCAGCAGGAGACCAAAAACACTGTAAGCAACCAAAACGGGTGCAAGCTGTCAGAAAGAGTCGTTTATACAAAGAAATCTCACCCTAACTACAACAATTCGACAGAACAGGATGACTCCTGTACGAAGCAAAGCCTCAGGATACCTCAAAGAGGACGCTGGTCCAGGGGGGGTGACGTTTTGAATTACTTGAGAAGTATTTCCATCAAAGGAAAAGGAGGTCAGACGTTGGCAGAGAGTAGTTTTGAGTCAACGAATGCCTTGGACAAGACCATTGATTCCGACTACGGCTCGGTCAACTTCGAACTGGTCAAGGATTTGAACTCTACACCCGAACAAACGGGGGTTGATGGCAAAAGCGGCCATTTTCGAGGCCTTCTCCGATTTTTCAACACCGTGGCCGAGACTGCAATGAAATGGAGAAACTCGTCCCGCTCATTCTCCCCCCCTGAAGGACAGCAGTCACCGCTCGGATTGAGAAAGACGCAGGAGTCCGGAGAACTCGTGCCTTTGACGGTCAGGAGCGAGCAGAAAGCCGATATCTCGGTTCAAGGTAAACCTGCTTTATCTGCGGTCTTGCCTGTTAATGCCGTGGTGGATTGCTCTCCTCCGGTGGTGCTGAAGGCCTGGAGAACATGCCCAGACTCTCCGAGAGATAACACCTCCCTGTGTAACAACTCGGACGAATCGCAGTCCCAGCTCAGCTCGACTCACATCTCTCTAGCCACCATCGAGAGATATGAGGAACCAGAGCCACCAAAAGAGACACAGACTGGCTTTGAAAACACAGAGATCACACATCACTCATCTAGCAAAGCTGTTGATGAAAACCAAGATGTTTGCACGGATAGGAAAAAGATTAACTGCCCGGAGGACATATTTAAGGTAATATAAGCTGGCTCGAAAGCTGACGTTTTGAGTAACACAGAGTTGTTTCAACATCCAAGCTGTTTGATCATCAAGCTACCATCCATAATATTTCCATAACATGCATATTTCTTAGTGAAACAGGATGAAAATATAGCACAGGACTTGATTTTGTCCATTGTTAGCTGATTGGTGAAAAGTGGTCTCTATGTCAGATAGGTGGATGGGAAAAATACTATAGTAATTTATAGTAAATACTATAGCGTTTTTGAACCATACTATAGTAAAGTACTTGTAAAGTATAGTTGCTGTGGTAATATAGCAACTATAGTACTATAAACAAATGACTTTACCCAATACTGTACTAAGTTTTCTACAACTATAGGGTATACTACAATACGTAAAAACTAAAGTATACTACAGTATTTATTACAGTTTATCAGTTCACTATAGTTAATACTACAGCATGCTTCAGCATTCATTAATAAAGTGTTGTAAATACTATAATATATACAGTATAATACAATTTACTATAGTATTTTTCAAAAACACTATCAATTACTATAGCATTTTTTTCATGTGGGTTGATGTGATCAGCTGAAAAGTATTAGAAATTATTACTTTTTGATGAAAGATTACAAAAACAAACATCCAGGAATGTGTATTAAGAAAGTGAACAGACAATGTCTTTTTGATTTCATGTTGACTTTAAAGAAGCATTCGAGAAGAAGAATGTCCTAATATTAGTGTATATTGTCACGGCTGACATTCATTCATTACCTTGTGTTATAACATTGCTATCACACCACTACTAACATGATTGCACAACAAAATCATTTTGCAGCCAATGAAATGAATTCAAACGCAGTCATAAAGGTAAAGATCTGGCCATATTACTTTATTAGTATTAATATGAGTTGAAGCAGCTTTGTGTAGAGCAATGGTCACTCCAGTACCGCAGAGTTTAGTCAAGTCAAGTCAAGACACCTTTATTTATATAGCGCTTTTAACAATACAGATTGTGTCAAAGCACTTAACAGTATCAAGTTGGAGGATAGAGTGTCAGTAATGTATGTATAATGAGTTTAGCTCCATCCCTAATCGAAAACAACTCTAATTAAAACCATCAAATTGCCTGAAGATGCCCATCTATGATGTAGAGTATGTGTGTTGATCCTAAACTAATCTAAGTAATAATCTCATGCAGAATTACAGTACTTACAGGCATCTTCATCTTTTGTAACCTGTAACTATATATTAGTGAATGACTAACATTAAAGTCCCCCTGAAATCAAAATGAAAGTTTTTTTGGGGTGTTAGTATCAATATGTTACTCTTAAGGTTATCTATAAAGCAGTGTGCTCCAAAACAGTGACAATATTCACTTTTAGAAGATATAAGCATTCAAAGCTTGCAGTTCGTCACTTCCGCAAAAACTGATCAATGATTTTTTTGACGTCACATCGTACTTCAGCTTCTCATCAAATCTTCTGACCAATCAAATGCTCTCTAGAATTCGAAGCGCCCGCCCCCTACACTATAAATAGACGGTCACTTGTTCACAGTGTAGTATACTGTACAGTGAATGGCACAATGTAGGCGATAGGGAACGATTCAGACAGTGTAAATACACTTTCGATTGGGGCAAATGAGGTCTGGTTTCACGTTGTGTCACGCGAACCGTGGCAGCACGCACTGCGGACTTTGGCTCCGGTCCAGAGACGCGATCGCACGGAGCGAATCATATGCGCGAATCGGCATATCTTAAAAATGTTAAGCCTCAGCATGATTATGGCTATGGTTGTCAAATTAGACTATGATTAGACTATGGCTGTCAAATGCGGCTTTACCGAGCTCAAGTACGGCTCTGGCCCGAGCAGATATAAACAAAACGCTATTGGCTATTTTAAAAAGGGGGCGGGGCTGCTCGATATGTCCCGCCCTGTCTTCCTGTTTCAGATGAAATTACGTCACCACATAGAATAGCGCTGCGTGTTTCAAAGCACATCAGGGGACCTTTAAAGACCTGTAATTTTGTGAATACAGCAGTGGCAGCCTAGTAATGAGTCACAAGTGTGCATTTTCAAGTTGGTTTAATGAGTGTTGCATTGCCTTTGTTCACACTGCAAGGGTAATCTGATTTTTTTCCTTAAATCTGACCAACTTTTGTGCATTATGTGCAGTTTGGTCCGTGTGTGTTTTCATAGTTTGTCTATAACTATGAAAATGAAACTAGAAAATGGCACTTTTTGAGCCTGAATATTTGTTTTCCACATGTGGGCGGACCTGAAACTAACCCTTTTCTGCTAATTAGTCAAACAAAGATCAACACGTCAACCATCAGGTCTTTAGTTCTGTGCAACAGAATAATAGAAAATGTGTCAATGTTACAATAAATAAATGGGTAACTCTTTATTTTAAGGTGTCCTTGTTACACATGTTACATGTACTTACTATTGTAATAACAATTAATTATGCATAATTACATGCAAGTAACCCTAATCCTAACCATAACCATATAGTAAGTACATGTAGTTAATTAATATTACTCAGTACTTAAATGTATAATTACACTGTTACAAGGACACCTTAAAATAAAGTTTAAACAAGAAGTGTCCTGTTATCGGTCAGAGGTGATGTCCATATGGCAAAAATACATATCTCAAGATACTAAAATACACATGTGGTTAGTTAAAGACATTAGATAATCAGGCAAAATTACTTAATATCCTTCGACACATTATTAAGCCAATCATTGCAGCTTGTGATCATAATGATTACAGTATAAGGACAATATTTAGTGGTTGTATATTTCCATCAAGAAATGGCATATACATTACAAACTCCAATGACCTCAGGATGAGATAGAAACAGGAGGATAAGCATAGCTGCTGTTCATTTTATATATTTTCTCCAACAGCCCAAGCATAGCTATAAGCACGAAGAATGGTGCATCAAACAAATTCATAAACAAAAAATGTAAATAATGAATCAGCTCCATAGTGGATCAAGGGTTTAGTACGTTCCGGTTCAGCCCACTGTGTAGGGTTTGGCGGCGGTGGTCACTCGTGAAACATAATCAATGACATACATCTGAGTCAACGAGACGGAGGGAAGTTAGTGAGGGAAGGGGAATAAAAAGTGGACCGCAGCCCAGAAACACACGGGTCAGATACGGGAGGCTGGTGTTCCTCTGGGAACAGGGATGAAAAACACTGACCTAATGAAAAAGCTAAATTATGATGGTGTTATATTCAAAAGGGAGTTAACTCCACCTACCATTGTCTGTTTAAGCCGGGGAAAAAAAAAAGTGGGACAGTGGATTTAGCTTTTTTTTTCACCCCACCCACCAAATACTATGAATACGCCTTTTCCCTACCTCACTCTTCTTGCTTTTCCCATCAAATATCATTTATTTTCTTTAAAATTGATGAAAACATTGGATAAATGGAAATAAAGTGACTAATGCATGTATAATTGTAGTATAAAACAGTAAAGTGTTTAACAGTTCATTTAATAGGCCTATAACTAAAATTGGAAATGGTGTCCTTACACTGAATCCATGCATTCAGTACCTGTGTGTGCTGATTTTCTTCTTGTTGCGACGAATGACGAAAAAACACATAAAATCTGATCTGACTGTTCAGAATGAGATGCATTAACTAAAATCATAATTTACTCTAATTTCAAGACACCTCCAGCAGGCTTGTACAACAGGATTTCATGTTTAGACTGGAAAAGCTAAAAAAGGGTTTGTTTGTTTGTTTGGTCTGCCTGTGTGAACAATAGCCAAACCTTGTTGACTGTTTTCAGATGCTGTTCTTCTCTTGACTAACCCCACTCCACTATTGATGTACTGCTGTAGGAGATGCTGTGCATGCAGTGCAATGTGAAATGTGTTGTTGTAAGGTGACCTGACGTACTGCAGTGGTTTTCAGACGCTGTCGCGGCCCCGGGGCCAGTCGCCTGCAGATCCTCCTCTCAAAGCTCTGCTCCAGCGGTGTCACTCTCTGCCGCTGCCCACCACACTGTCGGCCCTGGAGCCCATCGCCCTCACACACGTGCTCACTCCTCCAGGTACAGCACAGGCCAGAACCACAGCCGAGTCATGCTTCATATGCAGAGATACATACTGAAGCCCAGCACTGTTCAACAGCATATTAACATGTAGAGTTAGCTTTACACTCACAGGTTTCTCTGATAGTCCTGATTACAGTTTCATGTTGTGATGTGAATTATATGATCATTTGTGACCCTGGAGCACAAAACCAGTCTTACAGTCGCTGGGGTATATTTGTAGCAATAGCCAACAATACATTGTATGGGTCAAAATTATAGATTTTTATTTTATGCCAAAAATCATTAGGATATTAAGTAAAGATTATGTTCAATGAAGATATTTTGTAAATTTCCTACCATAAATATATCAAAACTTAAATTTTGATTAGTAATATGCATTGCTAAGAACTTCATTTCAACAACTTTAAAGATGATTTTCTCAATATTTCGATTTTTTTGCACCCTCAGATTCCAGATTTACAAATAGTTGTATCTCAGCCAAATATTGTCCTATCATAACAAACCATACATCAATGGAGAGCTTATTTATGACTGAAATTTGACACTCAAAAATTGACACTTAAGACTGGTTTTGTTGTCCAGGGTCACATTTGATATAGAATGCTTTGGCTAATTCTAGCGATCTGTCCTGCAGCTAACACCATGGCTAAATCAGTGGTTCTCCGCATGAGGAACAGCAGCACTGGATCTAACAGACGGAAGCGGTTTAGACCAGGATCTGGACCACTGCACATCAACATGGTGAGTGATCCGGCCTCTGTCCTGAGACTTCATCTGACGGACTGTTTTGTGTTGTTGTGTCATGTTATGGAAGTATTACAGGACAAATGAATAGTACTGCATTAACAATTGAGTTGTGACTGTTAACGGGTTAGTTGAACCTCATGTCCTCGTGTCATTCCAAAATCCATAGGATTTTTATTCCTCTTCAAAACAAAGAGAGATTTCTGTCCCCCAGTTAAAGCAACCAAAACATTGTAAATGTAATTCATTTGAATCAAGCGGTTTAATCTAAGACTTCTGAAGAGACACGATCGCTTTATGTGATGGACAGACTTAATCTGGGCTTTTGTTCAAATATAAATGCAAAAAAAATGATGAAACCCATGTTTGTTACAACAATAAAAGCCCAAAGATGAAGACAGGTCCAAGTTTCCGACACAAAGGGTTATTAATCAAAGAATAAACACCAATCCAAGCCAATGTAAAAGTGTGCACTTAAACACAAACACACACAATAAACCCAGGAATCCAAGGAACTTATGTATACGCAGATAACAAACAGGTGTGATAATCAAATGATTGCCATAGTAACTAAATAGAGCGGGAAACTAGAACAAAGGCAACAGGAAATGAAACAAAACCAACTAAAAATCCATGATAATGAAAACTAAATGGACAGTTCATAACAATGTTAAACCTCTCCTAATTTCTCAAGTGTTCGACGCTCAAAGTTCAATGCAAAGGAGAAATTGTATTTTACAGGATTCGCTTTGTAAGACCTACAACAAACGGCTGGTAGAGACTACAACAAGCTACTTCCTGGGTTCGTGACATCACAAACCCTGAAATTTACATAAACCCCGCCCCCGGGAACACACAACAGAGGGGGTGGGGCCATGCTGGGCTGCTTCAGAGAAGAGGAAGAGTTGTTGTAGTAGAGTATAGTATAAAGTATAGCTGTTATGCTCGTTTAGCTACAGGCACGCTAAATGTGGTTCTGTGTTTGATTTGGCCACTGTAGTAAAGCCATGGTTAGTCTTCGTAAAGGTCAGTAGTTCCGACAACAGATATTTTTGGCTACACTCGTTCTACAAAGACACAACTAACAGTGCTATGCAGTCAGTAGCGATCACTGTAGATCCGCGGTCTGTAATCAAATAACCCCTTCTGTAGTAAACTTTAGTACTAAAGCTTTAAAATATGTGACCCTGGAGCACAAAAGCAGTCTTAAGTCGCTGGGGTATATTTGTAGCAATAGCCAACAATACATTGTATGGGTCAAAATTATTGATTTTTCTTTTATGCCAAAAATCATTAGGATATTAAGATCATGTTCCATGAAGATATTTTGTAAATTTCCTACCGTAAATATATCAAAACTTAATTTTGATTAGTAATATGCATTGCTAAGAACTTCATTTGAACAACTTTAAAGGTGATTTTCTCAATATTTAGATTTTTTTGCACCCTCAGATTCCAGATTTACAAATAGTTGTATCTCAGCCAAATATTGTCCTATCATAACAAACCATACATCAATGGAAAGATTATTTATTCAGCTTTCAGATGATGTATAACTCTCAATTTAAAAAAAAATAGTTTTTGTGCTCCAGGGTCACATATGTGAAAAATAATGCAATTTTAAAAATAAAAACGAAGCATGAACACATACATAAACACATTCAAGCCTTCAAAAAAAGCCGGTAGGCCACCCTTTTAATGAGGCCAATCTCCTTCAGTAATTGTTGGTTATAAGCAGCTCAGTCCTAAATTCAGTACTTCTTAATGATTAGTTAAACTTGTTTCCGTATTGATAGTTTTCAGTCACGTGACCGGCTCGAAAACTCGGAGGGCAAAACATCCATAGAACTGCAGCACAAGCGTGTCAATTTTTCATGTTTTCCAGCTGCAAATATTGTGATCACCTCTCAAAAGAAGTTTTGCAAATGTTGTTTTGCAAGTTTTGGCCATTTGCAATCCATATTAATCCAATATTTCAATCGTAAACAGTGCGACAAAACGTTGTAAAAACTCTTAAAGTGCCTTAATATATTTAAAACATAATATTAAAATATCAAATTCATTAATCTCTATAGTTAATGATGCATAGTTTACACACACAAGCAGATGAGGCCGGAATATGAACACAATCCACTTAATAACGGTTCAGTGTTTTCCTTCTAATGGTTTTCTATGGGAAGCATTTCATGTGAAACTTTGCACATTGTGTTTATATTCTGGCTTCATCATCTTGCCTGTACTAATATACATCATCAATAAGGTGTCCACTGAATCTCGCCTTTTAATATCTGCGTTTTACTACATTATTACTTGATGCAATCTGCGTAAAAATAACTGGCGGTCAGTGGAGCAAAGCTTCGGGGGGCGTTCCTATAAGAGTGTGACGTCACGTGAAAACTATCAATTAGTTAATAATAGCAGCTGAAGTGTTTATGTAGTACTGTTCATTTGTCCTGCAAACAAACTTCCTATTAAATGCTTCCAGTTTCGTATTGTTTTAGTGTCATAGTACATGTAAACGTGTGCTCTGGCTCTTTTAGCTGCGCTGAGATATCCTGGTTTATTTCTCAGCAAAAGTCTGCAGGATGACATGTTTCTGTTTTACTTTCGACAGCTCCAGGGCTTTTGTTATAACTACAGATCATACTTTCACACGTGTGTATCCCTGCTCACAGATTGAGCCCAGTGCATTATGGTGTTGAAGTTTTCACCAGTTTTCTCTAGTCATGTAGCACTGATTTGTTTTCTTCTTTATTACGTTTTCTTAAGAACTCATCTTGGCAGTGTTGAATTATGACTGTTTTCACTGTGCTGCTATGAAATCAGCTGTGTACGCAACCCTGAGAACAGGCAACGATATGATACTGTAATACGGTAACACTTTATTTTGATAGTCCACTTTAGACATCTACTAACAGTAAGTAACTTTGCAACTTCATGTCAACTAGCAGTCATTAGAGTATTAGTAGACTGTCTGCTTAATATCTTCTAACACTTTATTTTGATGAGTCCACAACATATTGACTATGAGAAACTTTGCAAGTATATGTCAATTTATTCTACTAACCCTAAACCTACCCTACTGAGAGTTAGTAGACATGTTGAATGGATGAGAATTAGTTGACATGTAGTTGACATTTAGTTGCAAAGTTACTTATATTTAGTAGAATGTCTAAAGTGGACTATCAAAATAAAGTGTAACCTGTAATACTTCAAGAAACTGATTATTATTCATAAAATAAAATTCAACACCAAAAGAGCACTTGTTCCGTTGCTCCTGCACACTAGATGTGAGTCTGGTGGATTAGTGTCTGGTTCAGGTATCTAGCGGTGGATGTGTAAATGACTGAAGCGCTTAACTTCTGAATGAAGGGCTGATGGTTTGTCGGTGAGCGCAGACGCTGTCAGCTTAAGCTCATGTTCACTGTAAGCCACAGAGTCATATCCCACCCTCTCGGTTAATTTGGCATCGCTATTAAACTTGTTTCCTCGCTTGCATTATGTAATGGGTACATTTAAAGAAATGAGTCATCGAGTCATGCAAAGCATGCTGGGAATCAGAGATTAACTTTGAAGTGGTTCTTTCCTCATCCATGTGGTATAAGTCTAGTTGCACATTCAGATGCTATAATCCTTTACACCTCTCTCATGCAAGACTTTGGTACTTCACTGACGAATGTTAGTGTGTGAAGAAATCATCATAGCTTCTCTAATAACATTTTATACAAATTAGACACTATTGTTACCACAATGATAAAATGTCATAGATTTATCTTGTATCATGCATTTAGAGTTTTGTACCTTTTGTGTTAATGTGTTGTTTGTTTTACTTCATTTTGAACTCCTTCAGAAACCCACAGACTTACAATTAAGAAGATTGCACCGATGATGTGTGATTATGTTTGATATAGACAAAAAGTTAATGGTGATTTAATTGCAATGGCAGGAGCATAATGCATCACCATTGGCTTTCAAAACCATGAATATATGCATAATTCATGATCAATTGTAATTGCAGTGCAATTAGCACAGATTATGTTCGCAATAGTAGACGTTTAAGGCAAGAGTTCAAAGAAATATTCCTTGACCCTGTGTTGTTGAGGAATGTATTAATATTCATGCTGATGATGATGGGTTGTTATCGAGGAGAATCAGACACATCAAATCATTTTGTGGTTAAGATATTGAAGGCTATGATATGGTTAATTTTAGGCAAACAAAGCAAACATTGAAAAGAAAACAAATCTTTAGTCTTTTTAGAAAACTGGAACATACGCTCTCAAAGAACTGTCTTTTTTCATTTTTTTTTGCAGCAATTTACCAGTAGGCCTAAGTTATATACTGTATATATATGGTAAAGTGTAGCAGCCATTTTTGACGGATATATTAGCCTACCATTTGTATTGCCATAGTTTAACTACAAAAATTAAACTATAGTTACTATAATGAAACTATGGTAATTTTGTGGCTACTGAAGTTTTACTACAAATAGCATACTTATGGTTACTATAGTGAGATAATAGTACATTTGTGGATACTGTGATTTTACTGCAAATACCATAGTTATGGTTACTATAGTAAAAACATGGTTAATTTTCCAAAGGGCTTTAATGAGTTAACACATGCCTTTTTAGAGCGCTTTTAGCTCTACAGTAGCGCAGACGTTTACATTAGTTTAGCGGGGAAGGTCTCGAGGTTGCCATATATTTGTGTAAAAAAATCAGCCAAATGTCCAAGGCTTACCTTGATATAAATGTAGCGGAGTAAAAAGTATGATATTTGTCTTTCAAATGTAGTGAAGTTAAAGTCGCAAGTTTCCAGACAAAATAAGACTCAAGTAAAGTACAGATACTCAAAAAGTGTACTTAAGTACAATACTCAAGTAAATTTACTTCGTTACTGTCCACCTCTGGCTACTTAGTATTTTTGTGGAAATT
Organism: Schizothorax lantsangensis; assembly: GCA_027422415.1. Taxonomy (NCBI): domain Eukaryota; kingdom Metazoa; phylum Chordata; class Actinopteri; order Cypriniformes; family Cyprinidae; genus Schizothorax; species Schizothorax lantsangensis. The sequence continues at coordinate 28,635,762 of CM049861.1, read as the reverse complement.
GTGATGCATTTTGTAAGATTATTTGATGAATATAAAAATGGAAATCTTTGTAACATTATAAATGTCTTTACGTATCAATTGTGTAACAGACCGTTTGTCATCCACCAGTGCTGTGTGAGGGATTTGTGTCTTATATCAGAACAGAAACATTTTCTCATTCTCATACGGATGCTGGATACTTCTGATGCTCAATATGACCTTGAACAATTCTTCTAAATTGCTCAATTTTCTCCTAAGTGATTTTAATCAAACATTGTAGGCATGTGAGAAGATATAAAGCTTCTTTTAGGCAGTCTCCTGGGCAGTATCTGTACTATAGAGCAGTGGTCTTGTTTGTTACGGTGGTCAGCATTGAAGGTGATTGGAGAAGAAGTCAGCAGCTGCTGTTACGCACGAGCGCTCAGACAGGAAGTGTGTCATTGTGTTCCTGTGTTCGTCAACATTTTGTCCCGTCTGCTGTTGTTTCCTCAAAATGTATGCCTACATGACCTTAAGACCCGTTCACACCAAGAGAGTTAAATATAGCTATCATCCACACCGATGTATGATATCGTTCTGTTGCAGTTTTCGGTCGGGTGTTTTTGTTGTTATTGTTGTAGCTGTGATGTGGAGTGCTCTATTCTCATAAAATGTAAATAGTTCTTTAAATTAATATATACATATATACAACCCGAATTCCGGAAATGTTGGGACGTTTTTTAAATTTGAATAAAATGAAAACTAAAAGATGTTCAAATCACATGAGCCAATATTTTATTCACAATAGAATAAAGCAATAAGCCCCAAGAAGCCATGGTTTACAGTGAATTTATAACAGCTATGGGGCGTTTCGCTTCGTGCCTAAAACCTCCTTAGCTGTTATAAATTCACTGTAAACCACGGCTTCACGGGGCTTATTGCTTTTATAAAATGGTTATTCCATATACGTAGTAAGGTTTCACAAAATAAAACAGAGCAAATAAAGTGTAATGATATTAATAAAAACAGTATTATTCCACCAAACAATGTAGTTCCTCAGAAACGGTTGTGGTTCCAACAAAGTTGTTGCCGAGCAACACACAAAGTAAACAAAGGTGTAGGTTTGTAGTGTAATTTACAACAGCTTCGAACGCGGCTCAACCAATCAGAATCAAGGACCGGAACTATCCGTTTTATAACATAGAGAACATAACAAATGTTTAAACTGAGAAATTTTACACTTTTATCCACTAAATGAACTCATTTCGAATTTGATGCCTGCTACAGGTCTCAAAAAAGTTGGCACGGGGGGGCAACAAAGGGCTGAAAAAGCAAGAAATTTTGAAAAGATTCAGCTGGGAGAATATCTAGCAACTAATTAAGTTAATTGACATCAGGTCTGTAACTGTCACACTCTCTCAGGGAGCACGGAAACACAGAACGAGGAGATGAGGAATTCACAAATTGAGTCTTTAATTATCCAAACGGTAGACAGGGATCACAGGCAGGGAAGACATTCAAGGACCGACAAACACTAACTGAAAGGACTGGGGCTTTTAAAGACAGGATAACGAGGGACGAAAGGAGACACCTGGAATCAAATCAACAAATCACACAAGGGAGAAACTGGGGCACAGAACACACGTGGAGCAAAAACACAACAAAAACAGTCCAGGGCCGTGACAGTAACATGATTAGCTATAACAGGGATGTCTTAGAGAGGCAGAGTCTCTCAGAAGTAAAGATGGGCAGAGGCTCTCCAATCTGTGAAAGAGTGCGTAAAAAGTTTGTGGAATACTTTAATTGCAAAGGCTTTGCAAATCTCATCATCTACAGTGCATAACATCATCAAAAGATGGCCCTCAGACGACACTACATCACTCATCGGCATGATTCTGTCATTGACATTACTAAATGGGCCCAGGAATACTTCCAGAATCCACTGTCGGTAAACACAATCCGCCGTGCCATCTGCAGATGCCAACTAAAGCTCTATCATGCAAAAAGGAAGCCATATGTGAACATGGTCCAGAAGCGCCGTCGTGTCCTGTGGGTCAAGGCTCATTTAAAATGGAATGTTTCAAAGTGAAAAAGTGAACTGTCTTGTTGGAAATCATGGACACCGTGTCCTCCGGGCTAAAGAGGAGGGAGACCTTCCAGCGTGTTATCAGCGTTCAGTTCAAAAGCCAGAATCTCTGATAGTATGGGGGTGCATAAGTGCATACGGTATGGGCAGCTTGCATGTTTTGGAAGGCACTATGAATGCTGAAAGGTATATAAAGGTTTTAGAGCAACATATGCTCCCCTCCAGATGACGTCTATTTCAGAAGGACAATGAAAAACCACATACTGCAGCTATTACAACAGCATGGCTTCGTAGTAGAAGAGTCCGGGTGCTGAATTGACCTGCCTGCAGTCCAGATCTTTCACCTATAGAGAACATTCAAATTTGAAATGAGCTCATTTTGTGCATAAAATTGTAAAACTCCTCAGTTTAAAAATGTATGTCATCTATGTTCTACTGTGAATAAAATATTGGCTCATGTGATTTAAAAGTCTTTTAGTTTTCATTTTATTCAAATTTAAAAAACGTCCCAACATTTCCAGAATTCGGGTTGTATATACACGTATATACACACACACACACACACACTGTATATACAGTATATATACAGTATATGCTGCTTGTTCCATTCACTTACTTAAAATGAGCTACAGCAACACAGTTTCTACACATTTTGTCCTAACTTAATTTAATTGTGTTCAATCCACTTATATGTAAAATTGAAGTTTACCAAATCCATTTATGGGAGTCATTTTTGATGCATTAACTGAGACTAGGTGGTGTATTGTTAGTTTCCAGCATGCTTTGCGTATGGCTGGATCAGGAGAGTAAATGTTGAAAATAAGTGTCATTTTATGTGTTTTTGAGAGATTGTATGTGTTTTGAGACATCAATGTTTGTCTTAATTAACGTAACTTTTTTTTTTTTCGTTCACTATGCATATTTTTCTATTCATTAGAATTGTTTTGGAGTTATTATCCATGCCTTTCTGAATAAGGTGATTGAGTTCAGGCACATCGCTACTATTTATGTTTGTAGTTTATTTTCTAGCATCATTAACATTGAAACAATCTTTATTAAGGGTTTTTGCTGGATATTATTGTAAAGCGAATTGTACATAATGTTTATTAGCATTACATAACAGTTGTAACACATTCAATCAACAACTCAAACCACATGAGCACTTCTTGTGAATACTTTATGTGCAAACAAAAGAATTGCATTTTTAGCAGAACTCTTCAAAACAGAATTATCCTGAGTATCTGTAGACGCCATTAGTGTCATGTACTGTACAGTGAACTCAGCAACAAAGAGAGAAGGACTTAATTGTACTGTTCATTAAACTATATGATAACAAGCGTAACAGAATCAGAGCTAATTATCAAGGCATACATGATCCGAATGACTTTCTTTAATCATAGCTGCAGAGGTTACCATCTCACACTCTCAGAAATAAAGGTACAAAAGCTGTCACTGGTTTTGTCACTTTTCAAAAGGTACACTTTTGTACCTATTAGGTTCTAATATGTACACTTTAAGGTACCGAAATGGAATTTTGAGGTACAAACATGTTTGATGCTCCAGTGACAGCTTGTGTACCTTTATTTCTGAGAGTGCACCATAAAATTGAGATGCCATTGTGCTAAAAACAGTGTTAAGTTTCCAACCCGATCTCATGAAAGTGTTTATAAATAGTATGCCAAATAAAAACAAAAACTCAGTGCAGTGGATGATGGGAAATGCAGTTCGATGGTGAATGGCAACAGTAATGTGGTGTAAGAGTCAATGTGGTGAACGAGTGACCTCTGGTGGTGAGTGAACGGAATTGCATGGACAGGATTCGTGACAATATTTAGGAAGTGTCTGTTAATTTTCAGCAAAAAGTGCATAATTGTGTCAGTAGGACATAACTATTTGTCATAATTGGACCTTTTTAGTAAAAGACTGACATGATTGCAATGATTCATTTTAGTAGCATAAAAAAAACTGATATTCAAAATGGGATTAAATTATTTACAGAAAGTGATCAATGTATCTCTCGCCAAAACCAGCTGCAATGAAAAATGAATCTCAAACTTGCATTGACTACACTTTGCTGGTTATGATAAGAGAAATCGAGAAAGAACAAAACTCTGTCCATTACATTCATGCATTGCATTGCATTCACCACTGGCTCCAATGCATGCTGTTAAAATAAACCTTTGATGGAGTACTGTAAGCATAATACTGCAATCCACACTTTCCACAACTAATAATTGCACTTCAACGGTTGCTCATGTATAATACATGCATTCATAAGATATTACCCAGTCATAACATTGTGCATATACACTAAAAAAATCTCATGCACCCCTTTAAATGTGTACAGCAATACACGATAAAGCGCTATATAAATGCATCTCTCATTCATTTAAATGAGTTTTAAACCAGAGGGTCAAAAACAGGGTAGAATATGGTCATATATGTCCAAATTATGACTCCTTTTGATGTAAAAAGTGGTACTTGTAATGCGCTGGAGCAAGAGAAGGCAGGCAGAGGAGACCATGTAACTGCAGGAGTTTTAGTGGAAGTTACAATATAAACAAATAACCAGAAACACAAGAGCAAGGAAACAGAAACATGAACAAACAGGCAACCATTACATACAACACCTGACAAACAAGAGAAACACAAGGGCTTGTAACAGATGAGTCCACTGAGGGCATGAGTCTGGACTCATGCGCAGCTTTATTAATCAAACATAAACACAAAATAAAGACTTGACAATAAACCGTGAAACAAAGACTCATCAACAGCAGGTTACATTTAACAAAGACAGACACGAGACAATGAGGGCTATATACAGCAGGTAAAATAAGTATTGAACACGTCACCATTTTTCTCAGTAAATATATTTCTAAAGGTGCTGTTGACTTGAAATTTTCACCAGATGTCGGTAACAACCCAAGCAATCCATAGATGCAAATAAAACAAAAGAATCAAGTTCAGAAATTAAGTTACAGTTACTGTATATGTAATAAAAATAAAATGCAATGACACAGGGGAAAAGTATTGAACACATGAAGAAAGGCAGGTGTAAAAAGACACGGAAAGCCAAGACACCAGCAGAAATCTATCAGTAATTAGAAAGCAATCCTGCTCCTCGTCAGTGGAAATTAATATTATATTATCTGCTTCAGTCCAACACCTACAGTACCAGGATGATGAAGATGATCCCAAACACAGCCAAACAAACTCTCGACTGGTTTCAGAGAAAGAGAATAAAGCTGCTAGAACGACCCGACAATCACCTGACTTCAATCCAATAGAAAATAAGAACTAAAGGTCAGAGTTCATAGAAGAGACCCACAAAACCTTCAAGATTGAAGACTAAATCACAGCTGAGCAATGCATGCGATAGTTTCTCCTTCAGGAGACGTCTTGAAGCTGTCATTACCAACAAACTCTTTTGTACAAAGTATTACATACATTTCAGTAGTTCAATACTTTTTCTCTGTGTCATTGCATTTTATTACACATAACTTAGTTTCTGAACTTATTTGTTTTGTTTTCTTTATATGTATGGATTGCTTGGGTTGTTACCGACATCTGGTGAAAATTTCATGTCAACAGCACCTTTAGAAATATACTTACTGGGAATAATAGTGACGTGTTCAATGCTTATTTTACCCGCTGTACACACATGGACTAATGACTAACAAGAAACACCTGAAAGCAATGGAACAATAAACCAATCAGAACGTGACACGTGAAATAAAGAACCAATGAAAACAATTGCTGAAAAAAACAATAGAACCCTGCCCAAAACACAATAGAAAATGTAATGGATTTAATGGTTATAATGGGAATTGTATTGGTTTTAATGGAAACTATAATGGTGTCTACTGGTATGTGTTGGATTCTATTGGTGGGATGTTAAATCCTATTGGGAAAATGCCCAAAACACACTACAAAAAGGAATTTTGTAACGGTTTTACTGGAAAAAGCTAATGGTTTATAATGGTATTTTAATGGAAACCATTGGCATTTCTGTGATGGTTTCTATTGGGCTTCTATTGTTTGTTTTTTTAGCAGGGAAGGCTTGTTTTACATCATGCGGTGCTGCACAGACCAGTCGGAGAGAGAAGCCACTTAGATGTCAAATCGGACACATTCTGCTCCCGGTGTTTCACAGATGAAGTGAATTAAATGCAATATTTGTCAAATACACAGATGTTTCAGAAACGTTTTCATGAGGAACAGAAACACTTTTTATATACTGCTTCATACAGCGCCATCTGTTCAAGAGTAGGATGTGTTTCATACAAGATCTGGCAACTACACACAAATTACGTGAGTTTCCCGAGAGAAATAACAAAACAGGAGGGAGATACGGGAGACTCCCGGGAAAAACGGGAGTGTTGACAGGTTTGAACAAGACACAACTGAGGAGACAATGAAGACGAATCAACAAGACTACAAAACAGCACAGGAGACAGGAAGTAATATAAAAGTCCCAACAAGACACAAGGAACATGTAACACATTATATGTGGACCTCAAGGAACATTATAAAATAACACAACAATGCAGTTCATGACCCCTTTAAAGCTCGATTCGGACGGTGATTGTTTCTCATATGGACATCTGTAAAATTAAAATTTACATATCACCTCAGTGATAAAGCTCATGGATTCTGACGGTGATTTATTCACAGTAAAGTGAGTTCTGTGATCCTACGAACCCGTCACATGATTGTCTGCTGTAAATAAAATGAATTTTATTTACAAATGTATTCTTTTTATTGTGTAAAATGTATTTAAAAATACTTATTATTATGTAAAATGTATTCTTATTATACCAAGCATATTTTATAATATATAAACCTATTTATTATTTGATTATTTAAATCTCCTGTTTAAAAATAGGAAAATAGGTGCGCTATATAGGCTATCTGTTTATAATACACATTTTAAAATTGTATTGCATACCTGCTGCTGCCATAATAAAGACCCATTACGAAGGTTTACGTGCTTTTCTTCTCTTTCTGCTCCCAGTCGCTGTTGTCATGAAGTATTGTTCTTTTAAATACTTTCCAGCATTTCAGAAATAAATATGTATGCAAATTACACCGAAGTACGTTACCTTACGGTGTTCGTGAGTGCTCAAAAAGGTTTAAACACTGAATTTTGAATCGATTTCTTCTCGTAAACCCAGAGATGTGGATTCGGACGGCAATTAAATTACCACACGACCTTGTGTTTGTCAAAAAACTAAGTAATTCACCCGGGATTTTAACGAGGGTGGTGAGATATAAACACCGACATTCTGGATTCGGACGGCATTAAAATCACCAACTACCCCCTGTATATGGTGAAAATCACTTACGTCCCCCTGAGAAACAATTACCGTCCGAATAGGGCTTAAGGCACATTTTGTCGTATGGCAACCACCATAGAAACAACGAAGAAGAAGACGATTCCTTGCTTGCAGTGGTGCTGTGACTGAACTGAATACTTATTATTTATGTGCTTCATTAATAACTTTTAGTAACGTCTCCACGTATGTCCCATGTTTGACCGACTGGCCAACAGAGCAAAGTCCTACTGTATCATAGAACATACTATATGATGCATTCTTAAATGACTTGATTTGAGTTTCTTTACAAAATTAATTAATTTCATTAAAAGTATTGTACAGCATATGTATTTCAATGGTATCCCCAAACAGTGATTGATTGTGGTAAAACTGTGTTCCCAAGCTTGCATTATATGTGTCCCTGGAGCACAAAAGCAGTCATAAGTAACACAGGTATATTTATAGCAATAGACAACAATACATTGTATGGGTCAAAATTATCCATTTTTATTTTATGCCAAAAATCATTAGGATATTAAGTAAAGATCATGTTCCATGAAGATATTTTGTAAATTTCTTACAGTAAATATATCAAAACTTAATTTTTGATTAGTAATATGCATTGCTAAGAACTTCATTTGAACAACTTTAAAGGTGATTTTCTCAATATTTAGATTTTTTTGCACCCTCAGATTCCAGATTTTCAAATATTGTCCTATCATAACAAACCATACATCAATGGAAAGATTATTTATCAGCTTTCAGATGATGCATAAATCTCAGTTTCAAAAAATTGCCCCTTTATGACTGGTTTTGTGGTCCAGGGTCACATATGTAAATGATAGGAGACACATCATTCCCCAAAACAAAACAATTAATGCTGAGATCTTCAGTTTGACTTCACATTGGTTAATATATTTCTTTAAAACGCCAGTATCATAGAGACACCGTGTCTGTGTAGAATAATGTGTGTAGCTCCTTAAATCATACATAATTCTGACAAACATTGGCTTTGTATTCATGAAACTATTTGTGTCTGTTTGAATTTCAGATGTGACCTTTGTTGTGTAAATGTCAGGATGGGTTGAATGGAGCCGTATGGGAATCAGTGTCAGCGTTACGTAACTGTTCTGCATCACAAGCTCTTTCAATGCATTATACTTCATGAGAATAATCTCAAGACACAAAGAATAGTTTGCCTTCTGCTATACTGTGAGAAAAAAGTCTGAACACATTCAGTTAGTTTTGTGTGAAGACGTACTGTAAGATGTGTGAGTAGTTTTTTAATTATTATTTCATGTCTATGAACATGAGTTTATAAACCCACAGTATTAAAAAGGTGTAATGCATTGTGCATCTTGATTGTTACGTGGTTATAGACAATTAAGTTGTAAAAAATATATTACTCAAACTCGTTGTGTGCCATGAAAGGGATATTTTCTGAGCATTTAGTTATTATCATGATTTCAAAGTGCAAAGTGTAAGGTTATTTACCCGATGGCAAATTAATATGATTTTCTGTCTTTAATTTAAGCCTTGTATGCATTAGTTTAAGTAAGAGTTGATTTGGACTCAAAATCTGTGCAGAGCGTAATGTGTGTAAATGTCAAACTTTCCCGCAGTGAGTGAAAGCAGATTTAAATTCATCAGCATGATCACATCACACACTGAATGATAACGAGTTTGTGTTTTAGTGCTTCATCGTCACAAAGTCAGTGCGTTTTTTGAGTGGGTTTTTGATCAAATGCCTGAAATAAGGTCTGAGGTGAAGATAAGCTTCTCATGAAAAATTGTGCATTAAAAAAAGTTATACCAACCAAGTAACCAGAGTTGTCCATGCACTGAAAAACATATATAATCAGACCAAAGGTCTATCAAAAATAGACCATTAATTTCCTTTGTGCATGTGAAAACCATGCATGTTTTTTACATCATAAAAGTACTTCAGTAAATCCACCTTGTGATGTTTTAAAGCTTTTTCTTATGTTGAAAAAGGTGATTGCTGATGCGTCTAAATGTGTCTACAGAAGTTAGGTAATTAAACTTCATAAACTCATGGATTCACTTGTGGCTTTCAGTTTATAATCACATTCATGCAAACCATTCTTACTCAAACGTTCAGGGAAAATGTTTTGAAATAAAGACCGAAAGCGTTGTTTAAACTTAATGGTGGTGACGTTGAAGTCATGTGACCGTGGTGTAGTTCAGTTATAGTTTTTTACTTCTGTCGATGGTATTTAGGCTTCAAAATTCATAAAGGTGCTGTTTATATGTGAAGGTGATCATGATGAACAAAACGTGTAAGAATTATAATCTTGTGTTGGTCACAGAGCTGATTTCTGCAATAATAATCACAAAAGCCAATGGAACAGATGAACGAAACCACCCTGCTGAAAAAACAATAGACACCATCCTAACATTAGTAATGGTTTTACTGGTTATAATGGGATTTGTATTGGTTTTACTGGTTATAATGGACTTATAGGCTTTACTGGTTGAATGGACTTGCATTGGTTTAATATTGCATTGGTTTTACTGGTTATAATGGGACTTGCATAGGTTTTACTGGTTAGAATGTGACTTGCATTGGTTTTAATGGTTATAATGGGACTTGCATTGGTTTTACTGGTTATAATGGGACTTGCATTGGTTTTACTGGTTATAATGGGACTTGTATTGGTTTTACTGGTTATAATGGGACTTGCATTGGTTTTACTGGTTATAATGGGACTTGCATTGGTTTTACTGGTTATAATGGGACTTGCATTGGTTTTACTGGTTATAATGGGACTTGCATTGGTTTTACTGGTTATAATGGGACTTGCATTGGTTTTAATGGAAACTGTAATGGTCCCCGTGAGTCTCTATTCACTGAAAAAAATGATTCATTGAATTTACTAAAAAAATTTAAGGTATGTGTTTGCAATCAATTTATTTTATCTATATTTAGATAAACAAATGTAGTTGACTAACTTCCAACATATATTTTTTAATTAAATAAAGCTAAAATAAATTGTTTGTGACCACTTACCTTAAAAAAATGTAGTATAATTTTTTTCAGTGTTTCAAAGCAGACTTCAGGAAATACTTTTTAATGGTTTTAATGGTTAAAAGTTGATGGTTTGTAATGTTTGCAATGGTATTTGTAGTGGAAACCATTATTATTTCTGTGATGGTTTCTATTGTTTTTTAATCAGGTTATTCTACAAAAATAGGTCCAATTGAGTGGATTCCTGTTGAAATGACTGAATTTCACCTGCAAAAATCACACCTTCATTCTGGTGCATAAGTCATAATTACAAGAATATTATGAGATAGGCCTACTAAGTTAAGAAATTATATGATAAAAAGAGTTATCTTGCTTATGAGATACTACAGGAAAGTAGGCTAATAAAAAAAAATGTTGTTGTTGGATGTTGTTGAGTTCATATGTTTAATTTCTTCTTGTGATTAGTAGTGTATATGAATGACAGGGCATTACTGTAAAGATGACACAGTTAATGCACATTGACTAACAGTGTGTCGTTGGCTCTTATATAACAGAGTGGGAATGTTAATGTTAATGACAGTGTTTCCATGGTGAGGGATGAACATATCACGCAGGCCGGCTCTGATTGGCGGAGCGCAGCTGCGCGTCATTGCGCTGTAGAACAAGCGCTATTCTCCTCCTCGCGCTCTTCTGATGAAGATGATGGTGAGGATGAGGCATATTTATGCGTGTCTTGTTTTACAAGTCACGGAGCTGTATCTCAAAGCCCAGCGTGCTGCCTAGCAACACAGCCTCACCGGGCATCACAGGTGCGCGCGGCGGCTCAGCCCTAGGTAGTCAGCTCGCTAGGGGTTGAGACGTGTTTTATGCATATCTGCGCGGCTGGATGCATTGATAACTGTGCCGATCGCAGGTTTGACAGCAGCACTGCAGCATGACCTTGGACGTGCAGACGGTGGCGGTGTTCACTGTTATCGCCATTCTGCTGCTGGTCAACGTGATTCTCATCATCTTCATGGACTCCAGCTGAAGGGTCCTCAGCATGCCTGACAACACGCGCAAACATCTGTGAAACATCTGAGGCTGTTCGTATCTGTGATTCTGCTCTTTACTGCGGACGATATGGTAAAATATATCCCATACTTACATTTCCAAGTGTTTGTGTGCGCGTGTGTTCTCCACCGTCATCTTTCAGTCCGGTTGCATTATATAACCTGATTTGTAGAATTATTCCACGGCATTTTGAATGCATATCATGACATATACTGTAGTGTTTGTGTGTATTGTGCGGATGATTTATGAAAAATGCTGGTGAATTAATATTCATGGCCAATGCTCTGAAACCATAAAATATCATATGGCATGTAATAAAACTAGAATTGTGCTACAATCACAATAATTGCAATCAAAACCATATGTTAAGATATTTATAAACAGTTTATGAATGTAAAATGGTACAAAATACCATGCATCTGGTGTGTCTATCTATACAAAATGCAATGCTTATTTAGCATTATTTAGATCTGAGTCCTTCCGAAATGTAAGATTAGACTCGAAAGGTTGCTCGGATGTCATTCTGTATTTAAAGAAAGGTAATTCATTAATATGCATGTTTGATCACATGCCGGCACACGTGGTGTGTTGTTGAAGAATTGTCAAATTCCACATCGTCACTGAAAATCACAGTCATAGGAGCTGGTTTCCAAACTGTGCTTGTGTTTATGTCGAGTCTGGATGCTTGGTTCTCAGCCGTATGCTTCTGAAGGCATGTTTCAGATGTTGTGGAGGATGTGTTTGTCTTTGATTGGCCCTCACTCTCAGGACTCATGTCTGTTATGTAATATCTTTCAGTGAGGATGCTGGTATATTTGGGCTAATGTCATTCTCAGAGCAAATTTCTACTCATGTTGCCCCTACAGATATTATACATTGCTTATTTTCATTCTAATTTGATGTTAAAGCAGTGTTTCCCTTCAGAAGTCCACTTTAGTCAGCTTTAGTATTATTAAAGGGACAGTTCACCCAAAAATCATCTTTTATTCACCCTCAAGTAGATCCAAACCTGTATGAATGTGTTTGTTCTGAACACAAAGGAAGATATTTTGAAGAAAGTGTGTAATCAGGCTGTTTTGGGACACCATTGACTTCAATAGTAGGAGACAAATACTGCTCTGTTTCCCTCATTCTTCAGAATATCTTTCTTTGTGTTCAGAACAAACACATTCATACGGGTTTGGATCTACTTGAGGGTGAATAAAAGATGATTTTTGGGTGAACTGTCCCTTTAACAAGGCATATCTCTTCTGAAAAGATAAGAAAGTCCCTTGAATCTGACAGTAAGAATATCACATTGATATGAAATGACATAGAGGACGTGTTTCTCGTTCTTCTTTTGAGTTTTGACATCTTTGTGTTTTCATACGCACTTGCTGCCAAGTCGAATGCGTTCATCTCGAGGCGTACGGTATGCAGAAACATGAGGGGAACAGCGGTCGCTTATGTAACGATAATTACATTCACAGAACCCTATGAGTCTGGGTGTCTTAATATTATGATCTGTGCACAGAGTTGTTAACGATTTACATTCACAGAAGGCGCTCGAGAGGATATTTCTTGGCACTAATCATCCAGACAATTATGGTGATATGTAGGCTTCTCAAAATATGAAGCAAAGGAATGGTGTGTTTCTGATCTTATTGTGGTTCTGTACTGGTGGTATCTCCAGCATGTGATGGTCTCAGCTAGAGAAAGCTTGTGTGTTTGCGGTTGGAGACATGCTGAAGACGACGCTCTCAGAGGAGCATATACTGCACAAACAGCCAATCAGGAAGCCTCTTAGTGTTACACTGTTTATATCACAGCTGATCGTGATATCACCAAGTGCAAAATGTTCCTGGACCAACATCCATGTTGATCCTGCAACAACATTCAAAGCAACCAATCAGAATTGAGGGACTAGTTTACAGGAGATGTCAGTTTTAGGCTTACGACCACCCTTGTTATTCAACTATCATTTCCCTCTGAATTTAGGGATAAATTATGGGTAGGGTTATGTTATATAGGTCTATGTTTTGATGTTGATCCACGAACATGTCTTAGTTGTGGCGACCTTATAGACGGTTTCAACGGCAACAACATAAACAAACGTTTCTGCGCATGCACGCTTTTGTGTCCCTAACTTAACTTCTGGTAGACATCCAAATAGAATCAATAACAACAGCTAAGTCCCTCTAGAGTCGATTATTTTTTGATAACAAGCTAAATATGTTTTCTGCTTAAATCAGACGGACTGAGATGCAGCGATAACTACTTGGACGGACTTATTAAAAATGCAAATTCATTCTCTGCCAGCAGGAGGCGCTTTAAAGCGGGAGAACTAGAGGTTTCCCTGGTAACGGCTGTAGATAAAGCTGTGCTGAGCTCACAAACGCTGCTTTATCAGGCATGCAAGATGAAATTAAAATGACATTTTCTAAAGACACAGTGATATAAAAATCCCCCGCTCATGTTTATTCAACGAAGCCTTTGGAAAATCAGTCAGTTTTGATATCGTGGCAGGTCGCCACAAATAAATAAATGTATGTGAAACACATCCCACAGCACAACAACCTTCATTACTCATTACTTTAACTGCGTTTGTATCCGGCGACACTATCCAGACCCATAAACAAACACAGACCGAAAGTTAACTTCGGGCAGGTGCGTGCTCCCGATGAAACCGTCTATATCATACGAGCAGGGCCGTATTTACGCACAGGCATTCTAGGCACGTGCCTATGCTCGCTCGTCTAGGGGGGCCCAAACACAATGAAGATATATAATATTTTTTTGTTATACTATGGGCTATCTACAACAGTACAAGAACCAAAACCCCAGAAGACATTGAGCAAATAAATATAACAAACAATAGGGTAAAAGATGACAAACTATTTCCATGTTTTCCACCTTTTTTATGTACAGAAATCACACTTTCTTTCTCCAGTTCTCTCTCACAGACGCACACACACAGACACACACTCGCGCACACACGCGGAGACGTGGACAGAAACTTGTCATCGCTGCCCCACGAATTTATCAGTAAAATAGTTTCGCAGCTAAAAAGCTACATAACATTTTTCAGTAGCGAGGTTCTTGAAGCAGTTTAACTTCTAAAGATTCGCTATTAGTAGAGACGCTGAACACTGCTGAGAGACGCACAGATGCAGGTATTCACACGCGCTTAATGTCTCTCTCTCTCTCTCTCTCTCTCTCTCTCTCTCTCTCTCTCTCTCTCTCTCTCTCTCTCTCTCTCTCTCTCTCTCTCTCTCTCTCTATCTCTATCTCTATCTCTCTCTCTCTCTCTCTCTCTCTATCTCTATCTCTCTCTCTCTCTCTCTCTCAATTTTCAATTTTCAATTTGAAGTGTGCTTGTATTGGCATGACAAAAACTATACATTTGTATTGCCAAAGCAATTGCAGCTGGGCTGCTCACAAATAGTGCAGCATGTATGTATGGCTGTATACAGAAAGATAAAATATATAATAGGAATAGTACAAATATTAGATGTATTAAGTATGTAGTGCAGAAATAATGGCTAGTGTAAGTATGTGTTAAAAATAGAATTTATAGTAAAGTATAGGCAGCAAAATATACATTTAAGTAATATGGCATAATCTAGATAATCTAGATGTGCTCTCTCTAGATAATCTAGATAATCTAATCTAGATAATCTCTCTCTATCTCTCTCTCTCTAATAACTACGTTAAACTACATTAATAACTGCATTAGCCTGCATATCAATGGCCCAAGCCTCTGTTATTAGCTGTAAAATGACTTGAAATTTGCAATGTAAGGTTTATGAGGTGTGCAAGAAATTAGTTCAACACACTCAAGATTTCAGGACAGAAACATGACAAATGTCTTAAAATAATTAATCTGAACAATGTCTTGAGGTGTGGATGTGACTCCAGGCCGTTAAAATTATTAGAGAAATAATGCACTCCCGAAGTGGTAATGTGGCCACGCTGCCTATTAATGGAACGGTCTTTCTCCATTCTCAAACTAATTAAGACATTCGATATTTATTGACTGAATGCAAGCGCTTATTGTGATAGAAAACACTGTAACGGTTTCCACTGATTATGAAATATTATTGTTTGCTGGGGTGGTAATATTATAGGTATAGGCCTATTAATAATGAAGGGGGGCCCAAAATATTTTTGTTGCCTATGTCACGATAAAAGGTAAATCCGGCCCTGCATACGAGTACCTCGATTTAGGAAAGAAATCCGAGCTATCTGTGTTAAAGAGATCTTGACAGACTCAAGATGGAGGTCTAGTTCCCATGCTATTTTTTTTTTTTTTTGATGCCACGGCCACCTTTGTCTTTCATTTTCTGAAAAACAGAAGCACTACACTATACGAGTAAAAAAAACCAGACTGTCTATGTACACTAAGTGCAAACAGCCCGTCTTGTTGGCAAAGGCTATTTACACTAACTCTGCCACTAACGTGTGATTGAGTTAGTCAACACTAAAAGAAGATGCCTATCCTGCGTCAGGTTCAGTGGTGCAGCTGGTAAGACACGTGCTTTTTGACGCGATCGACCCGGGTTCGAGCCCGCCTTTTGCTGAACTTTTTTTCTCCCTTTTCAAATCTCATATCGCATCAGAAAGGCATTTATTTTCAATAAAAATGAAGGAAATAATAAAAAAGTTGAAAATAAGAGTATGGGGTAGGTTTAGAGGGCTTTATTGTCCCAATAAGGTGGCATGCATTTAATAATTTGAATTAAAACTTTAATTTGCACTCAATACGTTATTATTGCTTACTGTTTTATAATGTACTACAATACTGAGGTGCAGATAATTGCCACTATTTGCAATAAGTAGTATAAAGAGCAGAAAATCTTGCTATTTTAACAGTGTAAATAGAATCTATAGCTATTTGCACTTAGTGTAAATAGCATAACTTTAAAAAATACTGCTATTTTCACCTAAAAAAACACTTGGAAATGGTTTGATGAGGTGGTGAAGACAGTAAGTGAGTCTTAAGAGCTGGTCACACTTCATTCATACACATGTGAATGCGAGACAGGACCTCAAGCTCAGGTGAATTTCTATGGTGTAAATATAGTAAACTCTGACCTGCAGATTCATATAATGTGAAGACTTTACAGAAGATTGCCGTGGCCTCTTAGCTGAATTAAAGGAACACAAACATTAAATCTGCAGCATTGCATCGTTGCAGTAATGTGAGGTTACATTTTTACATTTTGGATGTATTATATGTATTTTTTAAACGATGCTGGAGAGTGGTGTTATATTATGACTGTTGCCCGTATTAATGTCTTGTGCTCAAAGTCTAGTGTGACCGTGGTTTTCATGAGAAGGAGTAGAAACGGTTGTATTGCATGATTATAAATAAGCCTGTGAATCACTGCAGGAACACATGGTTATCTTATGGTTCTATGATTCATCTGTTTGATTACATGACATTTATAGTCACAGGGCCTGTGAAAAATAAATGAAATATATTGAAATAAACGTAATTTCTGGAGGAGCCTGTTCATCCAATCCTGTCAGTCATTTAATAGGAGTTTATAAACAGTCTATTCTGTGACAAACTCCTCCAGCATCTAGGGGTGGGCGCTATACCGGTATTAACGTGACTACCGTAGGGCTCTATGATGTCCGTGATGCAGAAAACACAGACGGAATCCAGTCATAAAAACATACAGTTTAATGTGACGGAGTTTGTCAAAGTTTGGATGCATTAATCAAAAGTAGGTCACTTAAATCAAATGGTGATCTGGACTAGTATCTGATGTAAATCTGAATCCTGCATGTGTCTCTGTGTGAATGGAGCAGGGTTTTGTTTACTACATACACAGAGCGTCTGACGTCTCAATGAAGACATAAATACATCAACAATATCTCCAAAACTGATCAAAACCAGCATTTTACCATTTCATTTGAGTAAAACTAGTCATATCATATACACACAGAACTTTACTCGGCAACCCGTCAAAATAAAAGTCCTGTTTAACTTGAAGACATTGTGTCAGAAATAGCTATATTACTATTATTTAGTAGAATGAACGTAATACTACTACTACTGTTGAATAATAATAACACTTTATTTTTTTAAGAAATAATCACAAAATATTTTAATTTTAATAAATATATCCCCTTTATTTGCCAAACATTTAAATGTTTAATTTTCATTAATTAAAATATAAATTAAATCAGTGTTTTATGGCTTCATCTGATAATCAGTAAAATTTAAATACACAACAGAATTTCTGAAGGGGGGGGGAGGGGGGCATTTCATAAGCTACTGTAAGAATAAATAAAAATAGTTTGTATGCATTCAAATAATCAGACGTGCTAAAACACAGAATTTGGTAACAATAAAACATAACGTGAGAATTTTTGTTTGTCATTTTTGTTACACTTTTAATAAATTAATGTTAAATTGTATAAGTTTCATGATTTTAATTAATTAGACATGCTTTTTGATTAATACAATTTAATTTGACCATTAAAAAGGAGTCCAGAAAAATTAAAACAGATTTCATAGGGCCCTACTACCGGTATTATGCTGTGCCATATGGATTTTGCTATACCGTGGATACCGTTACATATTCATGGATTTCATTGGATGGACAGACAAAGATCCCCCCCGTCATCAGAGAGAGAGAGAGTGCCTTGATCGGACATAAATCAGATACAGAACCGGATAGTTTTTGCTCCAAACACACGATCGGCTTTTCAGAACTGCACACAAACTGGATTACAATAATTTCCCAAACTGTAATTTGTGTGCTAATATTACTACGTCTGTAAACGGCCGTTAACACAGAGATGCAGAACACGGACACAGAGAGAGAAAATACTGCAACAGATCACTGTTCACATGCTCCAAATATAGGAAGAATAATATAAATATGAATTGGGGGCAGGGAGGTAATATAAATGAGTATCTGAAGGGAACTCTCTTCAGAAAACTTTAGATTCTGTTTCTTTTACCTCCGTCTCTGTTCATAAGCGCAGCAGATCAGCTTTATTCACAGCTGTAACCAAAGCAACGCTAAACTGAAGTCATAAGCGCCCTCTGCTGTCAGAGAGTGAATCTGCATCTTCTTTCAGTCCATTTGCTGTTTTTATTTTGTGCAGGTGTCTTAAGACCAAAGTATACTTCAGCCGTCCGCATTACGTCATTTTCGTCATCAGGAGGGCTCACGGACAGCCGCGCACCCCGTCCGCGTGCAGGCAATTTTTGAGACCGCGCGGACAGTCCGCGTAAAACAGCGCATGCGCACTCATCCGCGGTTGAGTATACTTTGAAAGCTGTATACCCGGGCCTTTATGTAGCATAATTTCACACATCTAAAGTCAGACCATTCTATTTCTGACTAAAGCCCCGTTCACACCAAGCACGATAATGATAACTATAACGATAACTATATTAGCGTCCACACCAGCGAACGATATCGTCTGTTTATTCTAAGCGCACGTGCGTCTGCCGCTTTAAATTCTCCAGCACATTATAGCAGGATGGATTCTGATTGGCTGTCAGTGTTTGTATCGTTCATCAGCTGGAAAAAAATCGTTCTGGAAGTGATTCCAACGATATCGTTTCTCTGTGCCTTTATCGTTATAGTTGTGGTGTGGACGCTGCTATTCTTTAATACTGAGAACGATTTTTAGAACTATATCGTTATCGTGCTTGGTGTGAACGGGGCTTAAGATCTTGAAATCATGTTTTTTTTCTAGTTATATAAGGTTAAAATACATATTTTGCCTCTAATTTAACTAAGGTCTACTAAAATGTGATTCCAATTTTTTTTTCTCATATCGCGATATAATATCGATATCGTCTGGACAGTGGAAAATACCGTGATATAGCTCATATCGCCCAGCCCTACCAGCATCCTCCTCCAACCATAATTCAGTTTCTGTTTCTCTAATCCCTGTGAAGACGACCAAAGACAACAACACAACCGTATGATTTTAGCTGCATTTGTATTTTCTTCTTTTGTATATAGCTATTTATTGCAGCAGTATTGCCCGGCCTGATCTGAGGCTGATCTCATTAACATGCGACTTACACTCAAAGCTACAAAAGCATGTTGTAAATAGAAACCTCTGACACAGCAGAAGTGGATGGAAATATACAGTAATGCTGTGGAATCAACACCTTTCACGATGTGGGTCCTCACAAAGTCTATCTTTAGCTTTTCACTGCAACGCTACACTCAAAAGTGCATATTATATAAAGGTGCATTATTTAAAGGTGCACTGTGCAGGATCCCCCCCCCTCAAAAAAAAGTATAAAATCATACAAAAATAATCCCTCTCAAATCATTACGTATGATCCAGCAGAATGTGTGGTGGTGTTTGTGTCTGCTGTTTATTCATATAAGCAAAAAAGGCCATTTATGTATGATAAACACAATATTTGAAAAAAATTATAATAATAATTTGCAGAACACCACATCACTCATCTTCCAGCAGGTTGTCATGTGATGCTTTGCTGTTTTTGTTCTGACAACTAATATCACGTCTTAGGGGGCGTGGCTTCTGGCAGTGTTGACCCCGCCCACAAGGAGGGGCTAAGTTTGACCTCTGTGTTACAAACAGTAACTGAAAATCCTGCATAAGGCAGCTTTAAGGTAATGTGGGACTATACGCATCTCTGTAGGGTAGATAAAGCACAGAGGTGTACCTTGAGGGTGAAAAACTTTCTTTCAGTGCAAGACCAGAATTGAGATTAAAGCGCTTATTAAAGGTGATTATTTCTGCTATGTGCAGACAGCAGATACATTTACAGATGAACACTGACTCTCTTTCAGGACTGAGCATCTTGAACAGTGTCTGTGTTGAGCCAGTATATGCCAGTCATTTGTGAATGAGTGTGAATGCACACGGTCTAATTTTGGGCTACAGAGAAAAGAAGTGAAAAATTTTGAGGTTTTCACAAAAATGAGCTCATTAAGCCCTCTTCTAGCGATCCCAATGCTCCAAATATTAATTAAACATCTAAAATTATCTTTATTTGTATGTTTTCCGAGAGGAGTATCTCTTTCTCTGCTGCTGCTGCTCCTCAAGCTGTATTGCTGCAGCATTCCAGCTTTATGAATATTAATATTGAATCTCAATGACGTGAGTCCAAACCAGTGAAATATGATTTTTAAACCCATGCTGATGAAAACATAATGATCTGACATTTACAAAGCGTGTGTATAAGTCACGCGATCTCCCTATAAAGTGCATTATTGTGAATATGTCTTGGTGAGATTCACACAAACATAATCTGTTATGTTTTACATGAACGTTTAGTTAATGTTTGGGGAAAAATCTGATGTGCAACATTATATTTGATCCATGCATTAGAGCTGGTCTCAATATAGATCTGTCTCAATGTTAATCAAACATTAAAAGAAAAGATTAAACTGCTGTTTATTTACATCTTTGTTCTTATTTTTAATAACAAAGATTAAATAAAAAATAGCTATATTGTGATTAATAATATAGTAATTATTAGGCTATTAAGAAAAGAATTGGAGGGAAATATGCAACTTTGCTAGGTATAGATGTAACGATTCACTCAAATCACGATTCGATTACGATTTTGATTTCACGATTCAATTTTCTCACGATTTTTTTTAACAAAGTGAGATTGAAGACATTATACAGTAAATGAAAAGGTGTCCATTTATTAGGCTATTGCTGCATGTTTCTTTGTGAAATTGAAATATAACAAAACTAAATTGAAATTTTAAAACTAACCTTATCAAATAAGTAAGTTACACAAATAAAATAAATCTCTTCATATAAACAAACTAAGGCTTTTACTCTTTCCATTTAAAATGAGAGGCAACCACTGCATTATAATCACGATCCAAACAAAGATGCTGCATGAGCAGTTTTTAATATAAATTATACTGCATAAGTTCGAAATTTAAACCAAAAACAGAATGGTCTGACTTCAGTTTTGTGAAACTATACTACATAAACATATCTGAACAAAAACAGCAGATGAGCTGAATAAAGCAGATTCACTTTCTACCAGCAGGTGGCGCTTATGAACAGCAATGATACAGTGTTTCCTTGGTTACCGCTGTAAACAAAGCGCTTATGAACAGCAATGATACAGTGTTTCCTTGGTTACCGCTGTAAACAAAGCGCTTATGAACAGCAATGATACAGTGTTTCCTTGGTTACCGCTGTAAACAAAGCGCTTATGAACAGCAATGATACAGTGTTTCCTTGGTTACCGCTGTAAACAAAGAACTTATGAACAGCAATGATACAGTGTTTCCTTGGTTACCGCTCTAAACAAAGAGCTTATGAACAGCAATGATACAGTGTTTCCTTGGTTACCGCGGTAAACAAAGAACTTATGAACAGCAATGATACAGTGTTTCCTTGGTTACCGCGGTAAACAAAGCGCTTATGAACAGCAATGATACAGTGTTTCCTTGGTTACCGCTCTAAACAAAGCGCTTATGAACAGCAATGATACAGTGTTTCCTTGGTTACCGCTGTAAACAAAGAACTTATGAACAGCAATGATACAGTGTTTCCTTGGTTACCGCTCTAAACAAAGAGCTTATGAACAGCAATGATACAGTGTTTCCTTGGTTACCGCGGTAAACAAAGAACTTATGAACAGCAATGATACAGTGTTTCCTTGGTTACCGCTGTAAACAAAGAACTTATGAAAAGCAATGATACAGTGTTTCCTTGGTTACCGCTGTAAACAAAGCGCTTATGAACAGCAATGATACATTGTTTCCTTGGTTACCGCTGTAAACAAAGAACTTATGAACAGCAATGATACAGTGTTTCCTTGGTTACCGCTGTAAACAAAGCGCTTATGAACAGCAATGATACATTGTTTCCTTGGTTACCGCTGTAAACAAAGAACTTATGAACAGCAATGATACAGTGTTTCCTTGGTTACCGCTCTAAACAAAGAGCTTATGAACAGCAATGATACAGTGTTTACTTGGTTACCGCGGTAAACAAAGCGCTTATGAACAGCAATGATACAGTGTTTCCTTGGTTACCGCGGTAAACAAAGCGCTTATGAACAGCAATGATACAGTGTTTCCTGGGTTACCGTGGTAAACAAAGCGCTTATGAACAGCAATGATACAGTGTTTCCTGGGTTACCGCGGTAAACAAAGCGCTTATGAACAGCAATGATACAGTGTTTCCTTGGTTACCGCGGTAAACAAAGCGCTTATGAACAGCAATGATACAGCGTTTCCTGGGTTACCGCTGTAAACAAAGCGCTTATCAACAGCAATGATACAGCGTTTCCTGGGTTACCGCGGTAAACAAAGCGCTTATGAACAGCAATGATACAGTGTTTCCTTGGTTACCGCTCTAAACAAAGCGCTTATGAACAGCAATGATACAGTGTTTCCTTGGTTACCGCTGTAAACAAAGAACTTATGAACAGCAATGATACAGTGTTTCCTTGGTTACCGCTCTAAACAAAGAGCTTATGAACAGCAATGATACAGTGTTTCCTTGGTTACCGCGGTAAACAAAGAACTTATGAACAGCAATGAGTTAGTTACCGCTGTAAACAAAGAACTTATGAAAAGCAATGATACAGTGTTTCCTTGGTTACCGCTGTAAACAAAGCGCTTATGAACAGCAATGATACATTGTTTAACCGCTGTAAACAAAGAACTTATGAACAGCAATGATACAGTGTTTCCTTGGTTACCGCTGTAAACAAAGCGCTTATGAACAGCAATGATACATTGTTTCCTTGGTTACCGCTGTAAACAAAGAACTTATGAACAGCAATGATACAGTGTTTCCTTGGTTACCGCTCTAAACAAAGAGCTTATGAACAGCAATGATACAGTGTTTACTTGGTTACCGCGGTAAACAAAGCGCTTATGAACAGCAATGATACAGTGTTTCCTTGGTTACCGCGGTAAACAAAGCGCTTATGAACAGCAATGATACAGTGTTTCCTGGGTTACCGTGGTAAACAAAGCGCTTATGAACAGCAATGATACAGTGTTTCCTGGGTTACCGCGGTAAACAAAGCGCTTATGAACAGCAATGATACAGGGTTTCCTTGGTTACCGCGGTAAACAAAGCGCTTATGAACAGCAATGATACAGCGTTTCCTGGGTTACCGCTGTAAACAAAGCGCTTATGAACAGCAATGATACAGCGTTTCCTGGGTTACCGCGGTAAACAAAGCGCTTATCAACAGCAATGATACAGCGTTTCCTGGGTTACCGCGGTAAACAAAGCGCTTATGAACAGCAATGATACAGCGTTTCCTTGGTTACCGCGGTAAACAAAGCGCTTATCAACAGCAATGATACAGCGTTTCCTGGGTTACCGCGGTAAACAAAGCGCTTATCAACAGCAATGATACAGCGTTTCCTTGGTTACCGCTGTAAACAAAGCGCTTATGAACAGCAATGATACAGCGTTTCCTTGGTTACCGCTGTAAACAAAGCGCTTATGAACAGCAATGATACAGCGTTTCCTTGGTTACCGCTGTAAACAAAGCGCTTATGAACAGCAATGATACAGCGTTTCCTTGGTTACCGCGGTAAACAAAGCGCTTATGAACAGCAATGATACAGCGTTTCCTTGGTTACCGCGGTAAACAAAGCGCTTATGAACAGCAATGATACAGTGTTTCCTTGGTTACCGCGGTAAACAAAGCGCTTATGAACAGCAATGATACAGCGTTTCCTGGGTTACCGCGGTAAACAAAGCGCTTATGAACAGCAATGATACAGCGTTTCCTTGGTTACCGCTGTAAACAAAGCGCTTATGAACAGCAATGATACAGTGTTTCCTTGGTTACCGCTGTAAACAAAGCGCTTATGAACAGCAATGATACAGTGTTTCCTGGGTTACCGCGGTAAACAAAGCGCTTATGAACAGCAATGATACAGTGTTTCCTGGGTTACCGCGGTAAACAAAGAGCTTATGAACAGCAATGATACAGTGTTTCCTTGGTTACCGCGGTAAACAAAGCTCTTATGAACAGCAATGATACAGTGTTTCCTGGGTTACCGCGGTAAACAAAGCGCTTATGAACAGCAATGATACAGTGTTTCCTTGGTTACCGCGGTAAACAAAGAACTTATGAACAGCAATGATACAGTGTTTCCTGGGTTACCGCTGTAAACAAAGCGCTTATGAACAGCAATGATACAGCGTTTCCTTGGTTACCGCTGTAAACAAAGCGCTCATGAACAGCAATGATACAGCGTTTCCTTGGTTACCGCTGTAAACAAAGCACTTATGAACAGCAATGATACAGTGTTTCCTGGGTTACCGCTGTAAACAAAGAGCTTATGAACAGCAATGATACAGTGTTTACTTGGTTACCGCTGTAAACAAAGCACTTATGAACAGCAATGATACAGTGTTTCCTGGGTTACCGCTGTAAACAAAGCACTTATGAACAGCAATGATACAGTGTTTCCTGGGTTACCGCTGTAAACAAAGAGCTTATGAACAGCAATGATACAGTGTTTACTTGGTTACCGCTGTAAACAAAGCGCTTATGAACAGCAATGATACAGCGTTTCCTTGGTTACCGCTGTAAACAAAGCGTTTTTTTTTATTTTGTTATGCATTTGTCATTTTTATTTATTTTTAAAATGTGTATTATAAAGTTTTATCTTTTAGTTTTGGATCTGTTTTTAGTTGTTTTAATACTTCAATTGATTGCTTCTGTTGTCCTCATTTGTAAGTAGCTTTGGATAAAAGCGTCTGTTAAATGACTAAATAATAATAATGAGTCACAAATGTTTTCTGACCAATAGCAGACGTGTAAGTGCATGTGATAGAATGAGGTTTCTCCATCAGACTCACTGTATTGTTCTGCAGCTGATCAGCGGAGGTTCGGTGGTCAGCGCCGAGGCGGTATGGGATCACGTGACGATGGCCGAGAGGGAGCTGGCCTTCAAGGCTGGAGACGTCATCAAGGTCCTGGACGCCTCCAATAAAGACTGGTGGTGGGGTCAGATGGACGACGAGGAGGGCTGGTTCCCCGCCAGCTTCGTGAGGGTACGTCTCAGCCACAACTCGCTCCTAGATCTTATTATTGAACTGTGACGCGGCTCAAGGTCTGAAGTGAAGAAATGGACACGGATTAGAGCGCAGTTGAATCAGTGTTGCCAAGCCTCTTCCATCTCACTGTTCCATTTCTGTTCTTCCACAGCGAGAGTCAATTAAAACCAAGTGTATTTCTGTCATCCTTTCCAAAGGTTGATCCCCACCCTCCTCAACCTTACACAAAACCAGTTTTCTATATCAACCCTATAGCAACTCCAAGGTTCCATAACACAACAGCAAAGGTGCGTCCCTCAAATCTCATCAAGTGCTGCTGATTTTGTCAACAAAGCATTTAAAGCATCCGACTCAAATCACGCTCCTTCATAGCTTTTGAGCATCCGATGTTTCTTCATTACATGCGCTGCTTTCCTCCGAATGTTGAAATAGATGTTAGTAGTACTGTAGTATCTGCTTTGCATTCAGAACCAGTGTTGGGGGGAATGCATTACAAGTAACACGAGTTACACTGTAAAAAATGAATCATGGGTCTTGTAATTTTCATAAAAAAAATGAAGGTGATAATTACAAATAGTGAGTATATTTCATTAAAGAAATTGTGATTCGGTGTTGTATAGAAAATATTGAGGACTTTTACTAATAAAACCAAGAGATGTGTTTTCCTCATTTTTTTAAAGGAAACTTAAGCTTGAATTGAGGAACTGATTAAACTAAAAAAAAATTAAGGAAAGAAGCTATTTATTTATTTTAAGAGAATTAGCTCAATTTTGCAGTTTTATTTCAGAGTTGATTTTTAGTTGCATGCTTTGCATATAGCTGGATATGGAGAGTAAATATTGAAATTAAATGCTATTTTATGTGTTTTTGAGTGAAGGAAAACATCTACTATTAATGTTTAATGTTCAGTTATGTTTGACATTTGAAAGAGTTTCTGTTAAATTGTGCAGAAGAGTAGAGCTTATGGTTATGGAGCTTATGGTTATGGATAATACTCCTATGAGACATTAAGCCTTGTTCAATGAGTAGCTTTGCTCGTACAATATTTCCAGTATTTCTCAAGTATTTGAGCTGTTTACAGTCTTTTAAATGTACAAAATAACTCAGTCAAATACAGACCTCGCTCAAAATCACAGACTTTTGAGAATCAACTTAAAATAATTTAGGAAATTTTACATGATTACATAACAAGGTAGATTCCATTAAAAAAACAAGCCTTAAAAACTACTTAAAAATATTAAGTGTAATATTGTTACCATCATTTTTTTAAGTAAATATCCCGTTCTATTTTTTACAGTGAACGTTTTTCAAGTAACTAGTAAAGTAACAGCAATACTTTTTAATTTACAAGAGAATATCTGAGTTACTTTTTCAAATAAGTACTTTTTTCCCATTTATTGATTGATAGCTCTCCTGTCCCCATGTTGAGAGAAATCAGATGTTACTGTAGTTCTAAAATAAATATGAATATGCATTTATTCATCTCACAAGAAGCAGATTCAGTATTCCTCAAAATGAATAAAAATAATGCAACTCAGAATATGACGCAAACCTGCAATAATTACATGTTAAACAACACAAACATCCTTTATGTATTTAATCCCATTCTATTAACCAATGTCTTTGCTTCTGACCTTCGATGATCCAGTTCAACCATATTAATAATCAAAAAATACTCTAGACAAACATTTGTGCGTCTTTTTTTTATTGCTGAAGTGTGTTGAAATTTCTTCTTCTGCGTTCTACTGTACAGACTTTACTGTCCCTTCAGCCTGAGGCGCATTCATTTCACTTTTGGTGTGAAAAGGCTTTTATATTTGCCAAAAAATAGAACTTTTTTATATTAAAAACAAACAAGCAAGCCCTGCCCAGATTTAAAAAGTAACGTAACGCATTACTTTCCATAAAAAGTAACTAAGTAATTAGTTACTTTTTTAGGTAGCAACGCAATATTGTAATGCATTACTTTTAAAAGTATCTTTCCCCAACACTGTTCAGAACCATCTTCTCGTTTTAGTCGGGCAGCATCCCATTTTGTGTTTGCATCTCTGTAGATGCCTAGATTTCAATTCACAATGAGTGTGTGTAATAATTCTAGATGGACTTTCAAAGCTGTTAAGTTGTGTTTTGATCGAGGAACGTGGTTTTTGACGCTCAAGCAAATGTTCCTGACGGGAAAGAGTTGAAATGTAATAGTGAGTTATGAATGGAGAATTACTGAGAGTGAACTTTAATGTCCTCATATGACCCGAACCCAGGCCAAGACTAGACCCCTCAAGACCCAAACACATCAGAAATCAATTAAATGTTTGTTTTTTCCCTCCACCATACATTTGAAACAATGAAGTTGTCTTTGTTTTTACAGTGTTTCCAATTGTTTTCCAAAAACAGAAATATTTTTCAAAAATCTTTTATCGTTTTTTTTTTTTACACCAAAAACATGGTTCCTAACGAACATAAATGAAAGCATAACGCTATCATATACGTTTTCATACATGTTTTTCTACTCTGTTTCACAGGGTTTTTTTAGGGGAACTAACAAATAAAGTACCACAGTACTTTTTGAATTTACTCTATAATAATATCAAAGTTACTTTAAAAAGCGCATGTTGTTTCTATTTCCTCAGTGTATTTAAAAACAAAATT
The DNA here is from genome assembly GCA_027422415.1 of Schizothorax lantsangensis. Classification (NCBI taxonomy): domain Eukaryota; kingdom Metazoa; phylum Chordata; class Actinopteri; order Cypriniformes; family Cyprinidae; genus Schizothorax; species Schizothorax lantsangensis. Next base: position 28,607,711 of record CM049861.1, on the reverse strand, counting down.
GAAAACCTCACTTTTTTTCCATAACATAGACCTACAGAGAGCATGTGATGTACAAAACTGCAAAATACACTGGTACTGACCCGCCATGGAAGCAGCCCAGAAGACATTATCTCATAATTTAACATTCAAGATTATGATGATTCATAGTTTCCAAGATTGAGATTCCTATGTAAATAGATTCGATTTCTGTTCCCCATTAAAACATGATAAGTCTGCATATATGCCACTTCAGAAGCATCTTCGGCCACACTTTATATTAGGCGGCCTTACTATGTACTTACATCAAAAAATAAGTATAATGTACTTGTGTTCATTTGTGTTCATATACGGGTAGGTTAGGGACAGGTTTGGTGGTTTGGGTAGGTTTAATGGTGGGTTAAGGTGTAAGGGATGGGTCAACAGTGTTTTATAAATGTAATTACAGAAATTAATTACAGATGTAATCACATGCAGGTATTTTTAAGGTAACACTTTATTTTAAGGTGTCATAATACAGAGTAATTACCTAGTTAAGTACTTAGTAGTAGCCGTTGTACTTACATGAAACAAAATGTACTTACCATGTAACTAAGTTATGTAACAGCCTGTAATTACAGTTTGTAATTATGTAGATGTAATAAGCAGCTACTGTTACATAAATGTAACAGACCGAGTCTGTTACACAGCTACTTACGTAACCAAAATATTGTTACATATGTGCTGCAGACTTTATACAATGTAATTATAAATGTAAGTACACAGACATAAGCTACTTAAAATAAAGTGTATCAAGATTGTACTTAAGTGTACTTCATGTGTATCTATACTGTATCCAGCTGCACCTTAGTTTGATTTAACCCACCAGTACACAGCTAAAATACATGTAATACATTTCTAATTACATTACAATTACATAATATTACACAAACATAAGCTACTTAAAATAAAGTGTATCAAGATTGTACTTAAGTGTACTTCATGTGTATCTATACTGTATCCAGCTGCACCTTAGTTTGATTTAACCCAGCAGTACACAGCTAAAATACATGTAATACATTTCTAATTACATAATATTACACAGGCATAAGCTACTTAAAATAAAGTGTATCAAGATTGTACTTAAGTGTACTTGTAGCTGTGTAACAGACTCGGTCGGTTACATATGTGTAACAGTAACTGCCTATTACATCTACATAATTACAAACTGTAATTACAGGCTGTTCCATAACTTAGTTACATGGTAAGTGCATTTTGATTCATGTAAGTACAACGGCTACTACTAAGTACTTAACTAGGTAATTACTCTGTATTATGACACCTTAAAATAAAGTGTTACCATTTTTAAAATATAAGTGCAATGTAAAAGCATGTATGCACACAATAAGTGCATTGTATCAAATTAATAATTTAAATGCAAGTACATAGTAGTTAAGCCCACCTAATATAAATATATTCTGTGCCATCTTGCAGCACAATGCATTCTTGTCTGAAACCATAAACTGAAACGGCAATTTTTTTTGGCTTATTACCAAGGCCATGAGAGCAAGTCTGCAGCTCATCATTCGTTTGGAATAAGACGTGTCCAGTCAAAAATGGTTAAAGAGCAACTAATGGTGGAAGTCTGTAGAGAAATGAACTAGTATTTTTGTCTGTATGCAAGAGGCAAGAAATAACAGTGAAAAGTAGGGATGCACGATATTGGATTTTTGCCGATATGCCGATATTTTGCAACTAATTTTGGCCGATATCGATACCGAAATATTTCCTTTTGCTTGGTAACAACACCAAGTCTCTCCTGTGCAGAAATTATAAGCAAAATATTTGCATGGACTTCTCAGTAGAAAAAACAACAACCTTTTGTCAGTTCACCCCAGTGAGAATTAGGACTCAAACCTGTTGCAAATCTCACAGCTTGGAGATGTAATGTGTCTCTGCCTTTGTTTCTTTGCTGTTAGCTGTGGGTTAACCAGGAACACGTGGGCACAGAATCGTCCGAGGGTGCCGGCGAGGTGCAGAACGGACACACCGACCCCAGCAACGGCTGTCTGTGCATCGGCCAACCGCTGCAGAACCGAGACCAGATGAGGGCCAACGTCATCAACGAGATCATGAGCACTGAGCGCCACTACATCAAGCACCTGAAGGACATCTGTGAGGTACTGCTGACAGCATCAGATGAGTGCCATTGCTTGGAGAGATTACAGAAAAATCTAAATTGACGTCATCATTGACTCACCCTCATGTCGTTCCGAACCCATAGGACTTGCGTCTTCAGTACACAAGTGAAGATATGTTTAATGAAACCTGAGAGATTTCTGTCCCTCTACTGAAAGACCTTTCACCCAAAATGTTGACATTTCAAAAAGTTCATTAAGAAAGGCAGCGGCTATTTACACTAAGTGCAAGTAGTGATGGATGCTATTTACACTAAGTGCAAATAGCTATAGATTATATTTACACTATGTTAAAATAGCAAGATTGTCTGCTATTTATACTACTTATTGCAAATAGTGGCAATTATCTGCACCTCAGTATACAGTACATTATAATACAGTATGCAATAATAACGTATTGGGTGTAAATTATAATTTTAATTCAAATTATTAAATGGATGCCACCTCATTGGGTCAATAAGGTCCTCCCTAACCCTACCCCATACATTATTTTCAACTTTATTGATTATTTCCTTCATTTTTATTGAAAATAAATGCCTTTGAGATTTGAAAATGGAGAAAAAAGTGGATTCGAACTCGGGTCGATCGCGTCAAAAAGCATGTGTCTTATCATCTACGCCACAGAAACTGATGTTGTGTCTTTGTTCAGGGTTGACTCGCCCAATCGCACGTTGGTGGGCGGAGTTAGTGTAAACATCCTCTGCCAACAAGGCAGGCTATTTGCACTTAGTGTATATAGACACTCCGATTAACAAATCCCTATGAATCTAGCTGTTTTGTCTACATGATAGTTTTATATGATGAACAGATTTACTTAAGGCTTTTATTTCACATATAAAAATGTATTAATGCATCAGATATGGTAAACAAACTGTAACTGTTTGGCATGCAAAATAAACCTGGTTGGTTTTCACGTTAAGCAAGCATGGTTGAGCTTCTGTTTGCCATGTTTGATGAGCTCCGTGTGTGTGCGTTGATCAGTGTTTATGTGAAAAGCCTAAATGAAATCAGTGCATCATTTAAAGTGACTGTGTTTCTTCAGAAGACTTTCAAAAAATAAGTTTATTCAAGTGTGCTATTAGTATACTTCTTTTAAACTAAAAATAGGAAAGTATACATTTAGTCTACTTTTATGTACAGAAATGGGCTTTATGTACTTCTCAGAAATATACTTAAAATGACATTTAAGTATACTTGACTTATACTTAGAAGAAGTCTAAATATATTTGAGCTATACTTGTGCTCAGTGTTATCATTGTTATACTGTAGGGGGCGCTAGAACACATCTACTGTACAGAATTACCACAAAACACAAGTGAAGAAGAAACAGAAACAACAGATGCTTCACATGTAATCAAACACATCATCAGACATAAAACAGCACCAAAACTGTGTAACGTTATGAATATAATATCACCAATGAAGAGGTAATAATGACTGTCAAGCTTTGGGGTGTTGATCGACTCCATCTACGTTTGATTATCATTCTGAATCATATTCATAGACTTTTTCAGCTTTTTGTTCAAAATGTGGTTTATTTATTTATTTATGAAACTTACCCACATTCAAGTGTTTAAGAAAATAATCTAAGAATAAATTGTTTTTGTTTACAATCAGATACTCTGTTCTTTCTTTGGCTGTTTTGTATGTTCAGATATTCATAACAAAATATATACAAATTAATACCTAAATAGGGACATAGTAGTATACTTAAAGTATGATGTAATGTTCACTTAAAGAAAACTTACGAGTGTACTTGCAGTATAAAACTACTAAACTAGTAGACTATACTTCAAAGTGTACTAAAAATGCTATACAAGTATTTAATTAGTAAACTATCAGTATACATATAAGTTCACTTTTAGTATAGTTGCAGTACAAGCTAAAAACATTGATGTAAACTAGTTGTGTACTCAAAGTTTACTACTGTTATACTTAAAGTATACTTTTATATACTAGAAATTTGGCCAATTTAGTCACAAGGAGTATTGAAATAGTACACTTACAAGTATACTACTAGTACACTGATATTAGCATACATACTACATAAAGCATACTTAAAAATATACTTGAACTTTACTTAAGCATACTTAATAAAACTTGAAGTATACTACGTTTTGGTAAGGGTGACTTGTATTTAATCACTCAAGGAACTCTTTTGCAATGTCTTCATGAAGTCTTTGAAGGTTGAATGGTTAGTGGAGTGGACTTTCAATGGAAGAACAGAAAGCAAAGGCTGGAATCAAAGTGATGCAGATTACGTTCGTGACTGAACCGAAGGTGTTTCTGTCCGCAGGGATACTTGAGGCAGTGTCGAAAGAGGATTGACATGTTCGGTGACGACCAGTTGAAAGTGATTTTTGGAAACATCGAGGACATCTACAGATTTCAGATGGGATTTGTGCGGGACTTGGAGAAACAGTACAACATCGAGGATCCGCATCTTAGTGAAATCGGACCTTGTTTTCTGGAACATGTGAGTACATTGCCTTATGAACTTCTTATTTCATATTACAGCCAATTTTATCTGCACCTACAGTCTATAATGGTTGTGTATTGATGAGTATCAGCTATTCAAACGTTTGAACTGATTCCTGAAATCCTTAAAACTCATTTGTTTGACCGTCTGCCTCACAGCAAGACGGTTTCTGGATCTATTCAGAGTACTGCAACAACCACCTGGATGCGTGCATGGAGCTCTCCAAGCTGATGAAGGACGGCCGCTATCAGCACTTCTTCGAGGCCTGCCGCCTGCTCCAGCAGATGATCGACATCGCCATCGACGGCTTCCTCCTCACCCCGGTGCAGAAGATCTGCAAGTATCCGCTGCAGCTGGCCGAGCTGCTCAAGTACACAGCACAGGACCACAGGTAACACACACAGAAAACACTGTCTGGAGATCTGAAGCTGATGTACAGGACACTACAGAGACATTCAAACAAACAGATATCTGCAGCCAGGGAGATATACGACTATATACACTATACCATATGTGACCCGGAGCATGAAAGCAGTCTTAAGTCGCTGGGGTATATTTGTAGCAATAGACAACAATACATTGTATGGGTCAAAATGATCCATTTTTCTTTTATGCCAAAAATCATTAGGATATTAAGTAAACATCATGTTCCATGAAGATATTTTGTAAATTTCCTACCATAAATATACCAAAACTTAATTTTTGATTAGTAATATGCATTGCTAAGAACTTCATTTGAACAACTTTAAAGGTGATTTTCTCAATATTTAGATTTTTTTGCACCCTCAGATTCCAGATTTACAAATATTGTCCTATCATAACAAACCATACATCAATGGAAAGCTTATTTATTCAGCTTTCAGATGATGCATAAATCTCAATTTCGAAAAATTGACCCTTATGACTGGTTTTGTGCTCCAGAGTCACATATATATATAAACAATGGTGATACTAAGTTTGTGAACCCTTTGAAAATAATTAATTTCAGTATTGATTACTCATAAAATGTGCTCTAAATTTGACTCACGATTAAAGACAAAGGCAATCTGACTACACTAATGACACAGTCACGGTTGTACGTTTTACACATTTTATTATCATATATATATTGAAGTAAGTATAAGTAAGTGAACCCTTGAACGTAAATAACTTTAGGTGCTCCTTTAGCAGCAAAACCTCCACCCGTCATTTTCCTCTAAACAAAACATTGTGCATTTTTGCCAAAAAATAATAATAACACTTTCCAATAAATAAATAAGTTAATTTATTTACAGTCTCATGTCCTAATCGTGAAAATATGGTAACACTTTATTTTAAGGTGTCCTTGTTACACGTTACATGCACTTACTATTATATTAACAATTAATTATGCATAATTACATGCAAGTAACCCTAAACCAAACCCTAGCCATATAGTAAGTACATGTAGTTAATTAATATTACTCATATAAATGAATAATTACACTGTAACAAGGACACCTTAAAATAAAGTGTAACCGAAAAGGTAATACTGGTGCACAAATATGCATTAATTCATGCTTAACTAATGCACAGATAATCACGAGTTAATAAACTATTTATTAATAATTACTGCATCAGCAACTAATATGATTCATAGATTAAGTAAATTGTTATTAGTTAAATTTGTCATAATGTATTAGTTCCCTAATAACATATATTAACTAATGATGTAAATTCATAAGTTAATTACCACAGTGGGTCAAAGTTATGTACTCTAACTTCCAGTTGTCTGCTTTAATTAATCATTAATTAATGATTTGCAAAGATATCATTATGTTATGACTTTACTTGTTGAGGCACAGAACTCTATGGATTATGGATGTGGTTATGGATTTTGAATTAGTTCGCTAGTCATGTGCCTCACCAAGTAAAGTCATAAGATCATGATATCTTTGCAAATCATTAATTAGTGATTAATTAAAGCTGGAAGTTGAAATGCATGGCTTTGACCCACTGTGATAACTAACACATGCATATTAGTTCATATAATATGTTATTAGGGAATTAATACATTATGACACATTTCACTAATAACAATTTATTGATTACTTAATCTGTGTATCATATAGAATGTTCATTAGTTGCTGATGCAGTAATTATTAATAAATGGTTTAGTTCTCCATGAGTTATATATTAACTCATGATTATCTGTGCACGAGTTAAGCATGAATTAAGGCATATTAGTGCATATATATAGTATATTGTTCCACAATCAAATTTTGGAAAGCTTGTGTCATATTAGTTGCTGATGCAGTAATTATTAATAAATGGTTTAGTTCTCCATGAGTTATATATTAACTCATGATTATCTGTGCATGAGTTAAGCATGAATTAATGCATATTAGTGCCACTGTATTGTAAAGTGTTACCACTGCAATCAAATTGTGGAAAGCTTGTGTCATATTAGTTGTGTTTGTCTGTAAGTGTGTTATATGTGTATGTGTTTATGTATAGTCTGTGTGTGTGTTTTCTGGCAGTGATTACCGTTATGTGGCAGCAGCGCTCGCGGTCATGAGGAACGTCACCCAGCAGATCAACGAGCGCAAAAGAAGACTGGAGAACATTGATAAGATCGCTCAGTGGCAGGCCTCGGTGCTGGACTGGGAGGTGCGTTTAATATCTGTGTGTTTACATACAGTTATTACCTCACATTCATTCAGATGCATTTAATTACAGTGAACTCTAATGTCACACTCGAAAAATGATTTTATGATGCTGTTCACTTTATTTAAACAATTCATTGTTAATTTAACACCATTGTAGATTTCTCGTTCAAACACAGTTGCATTGTGTTAAACTAACTTGAAACAGTTATGTTTTGATTCAACTAAATGTGACCGAGGACCACAAAACCAGTCATAAGGGTCAATTTTTAATGTTAAAGCATATAATGATATTCTAGGAAACTCATCACCAAACACCAATGACTTGTACATACACTATATAGACAAAAGTATTGGCACCCCCTTCTTTAGAACAGAAAAATGCACGTCCAAATCTGTGGCAACAACGATGGGAACATAATTCATGTATTTAAAAATTGTATTTCATCTCTGTTGTAACAGTTTTGTAAGTGTCTAAAATGACTGAACCCATATGTACAAGTCATTGGTGTTTGGTGATGAGTTTTTGTCTCAAGGTCTGCATTTACAGTCACACCAGAGGTGTTAAACTGGGATTAGGACTTGGTTTTATGCAGACCAGTCAAGTTCTTCCACACTGACTCAATCAATCATTTTCTTTTTGAACCTTGTCTTATACACAGAGGCATTGTCATGTTAGAATAGAAAAGAGTCCAAACTGTTGCTATAATATTAGAAGCACACAATTTCCTAGAATATCATTATATGCTTTAACATTAAGATTTGTACTCGTAGAAATTACTAAAGTAGTCAAACCTGTTCATTAGAAGGGGTGCCAATACTTTTGGCAATATAGTGTATTTACACTGGTGTTTATTCTCAAATCCTCCACATAATGTCTCATATTTGTTATTTAGCTTTAAAAATATTTGTATTTCATGAATAAAAGCCCCTTTAGGGTGTCCTCTGCCACACTGTCACAGACTCCTCTGTGTGTTTGTTCTGGTCAGGGTGATGATATTCTGGACCGAAGCTCAGAGCTGATCTACACGGGTGAGATGTCGTGGATCTATCAGCCGTATGGCCGGAGTCAGCAGAGGGTCTTCTTTCTGTTTGATCATCAGCTGGTCCTGTGCAAAAAGGTACATGATCTTTACAAAATACATTGTTTTCCTCAAAAATGGCTTTGAGATGGTCAGCAGAAGAATAAAAGTGTGAGCACTGATCGTAAAAAATGTTCCTAAATTCATAAGCTTTCCTTATTTACATTGCCGTATTTGAATCTCCAAATCTGACCATAAATTAGAAAAGCATCCTTAAGTTAGAAGCATCTCACATGATGCAGGGTTGCACTTTAGTTTACATTTACATTTACATTTAATCATTTAGCAGACGCTTTTATCCAAAGCGACGTACAAATGAGGAGAACAATAGAAGCAATCAGACCATCGAGAGAGCAACAGTATACAAGTGCCATGACAAGTCTCAGTTAGTCTAGCACAGCACACGTAGCTAGGAATTTAAATAGAATAGGTAAGTGTTAGTATTAGTTAGTCAGGTGCTGGCGAAAAAGATGTGTCTTTAGATGTTTTTTGAAAATGGCTAAAGACTCAGCTGTTGGAATTGAGATCGGGAGGTCATTCCACCAGCTGGGCACAGTCCAGGAAAAGGTCCGTGTGAGTGATTTGGTACCTCTTTGGGATGGCACCACAAGACGTCGTTCACTTGCAGAACGCAAGCTTCTGGAGGGCGCATAAGTTTGAACTAGCAAGTTTAGGTATATTGGTGCAGTGCCAGTTGTGGTCTTGTAGGCAAACATCAGTACCTTGAATTTGATGCGAGCGGCTATTGGTAGCCAGTGTAACCTGATGAAGAGAGGGGTAACGTGAGCTTTTTTCGGCTCATTAAAGACCACTCTGGCTGCTGCATTCTGGATCAGTTGCAGAGGCTTGATAGTACATGCGGGAAGGCCTGCCAAGAGAGCATTACAATAGTCCAGTCTGGAGAGAACAAGAGCTTGGACGAGGAGTTGTGCGGCTTGCTCTGACAGGAAGGGCCTAATCTTCCTAATGTTGTATAAGGCAAATCTGCAGGACCGGGCCGTAGTAGCAATGTGGTCTGTGAAGCTTAACTGGTCATCGATCACAACTCCAAGGTTCCTGGCTGTCCTGGAAGGAGTTATGGTTGACGAACCCAGCTGTATAGAGAAGTTGTGGTGAAGTGATGGGTTGGCTGGGACCACGAGCAGTTCTGTCTTAGCAAGATTGAGCTGAAGGTGATGGTCCATCATCCAGCTAGAAATGTCACTCAGACAGGCTGCAATGCGAGCAGTTACCGTCGGATCATCTGGTTGGAATGAGAAGTAGAGTTGAGTGTCATCAGCATAGCAGTGGTAGGAAAAGCCATGCTTCTGAATGACCGATTTTACAGTACGTGTACTTACAATGTACTTACCCAAGAAAGTGCTGGTAATATAAGATAACTACATGGGGTAGGGGTAGGGGTAGGTTCAGGGTTAGTACCTAGTTATTACCTAGTTATTGTAATTACTACAATAAGTACATAGTATGTACATGAGGAACATGACTGTAAAATAAAGTGCTACCCGATGCAGGGCTGTAGGTTTTATTGAGTTTATGTTAGGAGTGTAACGGTACACAGGCATGACGCTGCGGTATGGTTTTGGAGGAAAAAAAACAAACTTAAATGAATTGTACTTAATTTGAATTTTAATTAAACAGTGGTTTAGTGAACAAATTGCTCTTTCTTTAAATAAATTCAATTATAATTACATTTTTCTTATATGGATAAAAATCTACCTCAGCTTGTGGTCTCTAAACTACAGTGATTCCTTGTACTTTACTATACGGTTATAGTTAACAACAGAGTCCAAACTTAAATTTGATGTTGAGGCAGTTGAAAAGCTTTTGGTTAATGGTGAATATTGACCTATCGTGCGTCCTGTAGCCAAGCCCCGCCTTGATGTAGTGATTGACAGCTCGGGGGCGTGCTTGGCTCGAAATGCATTTTCAAACTTAAACTATAATCATCTCGGGGTATTTAATGAAAATGCAATTGAAACGTCATATATGTAAGTATCAATGCATTTAAGAAAAATAAAAGACATTTAAATCACCCTTTTGCCGCACCTTTGGCTCAGAATGCATTTTGAAACTCTCATTGTATTTTGCTACAATTATCCCGCGGTCTCACGATGAAAATGCAATCCTAAGTGTCCTAAGTCTAAATGCATTTAGGAAAAACAGCATTTAAATTATAATTTTGCTACAGTTTTTGTTTGGACATGTTAAACATATCTAATCAATTTGGGTAATGCATTTTCATTTTAATTTTGCAACTTATAAAGCTTTAAAATATGTTTTTAATTTGCGTATTAAAACTAGAAAATGGCAAATTGAAACTATATAATTGAATTTTCATTTTGCACTAAATGTTGCACATATGAATGGGAAAATGTAAATTCAAATACAGAAATACTTGGCCATTTTACATATTGCATTGCGATTTTGCATATTATGTTTCAAATTGAATTTTGCTACACATATGCTTCCATAAGCATGTAAATTGCACATTATGCAGTTTTTAAATTAACTTCTAAATTATACAATTTCAATTTGTTGTTGAAATATAATAATTTACAGAGTGGCTGTCATAACTTGTTTCCGAAAAGATTTATTTAAACATACAATAAACAATTAAGACCTCACTAACAGGTAAAGTGAATTAAGTATATAGTCTAATATTTAGCAAAATGCTCTTCTCTACACTTCATTTCTCTAGTAAATAACGAGCTGTGGACACTGATGACTTGCCTGAGGTTAATGAAATGCTGCGTGACATTTTGTTTACAAGCTGTTTTAATGACATCTTTAAACAGTTGAAACACTAATTGAGCGATTACGTGAGGGGTGAGATGTTCATTCATGTTTATTTTGCGTTAAAAGTAGTAATAAAGAGGAAGGGATGATCGCGCTGCCATTAGAACTGAGGCGTTAGTATATGCCGACATATTGCGAAAATATCCAGTACGAATACATGTACCTGTAATGATGAGTCAACGGAGTGGAGATCCATTTGCAGCTTTAATCAAAGTTAACACAGTCGTACAGGCAATGGTCGGTAACGGTAACAGGGATATCAGAGGAGAGACAAGGGCAGAGTATCAAGGCAGGCAAGAGGGTCAAAAGGCAGGCAGATAACAATCCAAAACGAGAGAAACAGTCCAGGGTCAAAACACAATAATCCAACAGAGAAAGATGAGAACGCTCAGAAATGTCAGCCAGGGCAATACAAGACTTCGCAAAGAGTGTGTGAATGAGAGCTGCTTAAGTAGGGGAGATAATGGGGAACACCTGTGCAGGTGATTAGTCCAGGTACGGGGTGTTATGGGAAATGGAGTTCAAGAAAGTCAATACTCAGGTGATGGCGACCTCTGGTGACGATCAGGGGGAACCACAGAGGCCGGATTTGTTACAGAGCCCCCACCCTGCGAGCGGCTCCTGACGTGAGAAGGCAAACGACGCCGGGGTCTTCCACGAGGACGGGGGGCTGGTTTGTCCGGATGAGTCCTGTGAAAGTCAGTGGTAAGAGATGGGTCAAGAATGTCCTTGGCATCGACCCAGGACCTTTCCTCCGGTCCATACCCCTCCCAGTCGACGAGATATTGTAGAACTCCTCCCCGGCGCCGAGAGTCAAGGATCTCCTGAACCTGATATGCCTCCTCACCATCGATGATGAGGGGAGGGGGACCCTGGTTCCGGGCCTCATCTAGGTCGTCCGCCCTTCTCGGAGCACCAGCGGCCTTGAGCAGGGAGACATGAAAGGTGGGTGAGATACGATATTGAGGTGGTAAAGCTAAACGATAAGAAACAGGAGTTATCTGTTTAATGACTTTGAATGGACCCACGTACCTGGGACTTAGTTTACGGCAGGGTAGTCGGAGCCGAAGATCCCGAGTGGAGAGCCAAACCCATGATCCCGGAACATACTCAGGGTTTGGACGTCGGCGACGATCGGCTTGTTCCTTCTGTCTTCTGACAGCATGTTGGAGATGAGTATGGGCCTCGTTCCAGGTAATTTCACTCCTTCTTAGCCAATCATTGACTGCAGGTAGTTCTGAGGGTTCCCCGGACCAGGGAAAGAGAGGTGGTTGGAATCCAAGTACGCACTTGAAAGGTGTGAGTCCGGTAGATGGTTTGCGAAGAGAATTTTGTGCATATTCTGCCCAGAAGAGATATCTACTCCAATCAGCCTGATTGCGGTGACAGTAGGATCTTAGGAAACGAGTGATCTCTTGATTAAGACGTTCAGTTTGTCCATTAGATTCAGGGTGATAGCCAGAGGTAAGACTGATGTTGATATTGAGGAAGTTGAAGAAGGCTGTCCATACACGAGAGGTGAATTGGGGACCCCTGTCAGAGACAATATCATCTGGAAGGCCATAGAAACGGAATACATAATTGCATAAAACCTCTGCGGTTTCAAAGGCTGTGGGTAGTTTGGGTAAGGGTATGAGACGACAGGACTTGGAGAAGCGATCAATGACAGTGAGAATGGTGGTATTGCCTTTGGAGTTGGGAAGGTCAGTGATAAAGTCTATGGCAATGTGGGACCAGGGTCTCTGAGGAATGGGTAATGGTTGTAGCAAACCTGCAGGCATCTGTTTAGAGGATTTGGTAGTGTTGCAGGTTACACAATTCTTAACGAATGCAATGACGTCAGTGCGAAGTGTGGACCACCAGAACTTATTTAAGAGAAGTTGGATAGATGCAGTTATTCCTGGATGCCCGGAACTGGGAAGACCATGAACTTGTTGAATGACTCGGGTTCTCAAGGAAGGAGGTACGAATGTCCTATTGGGTGGACATTCAGCAGGTACGGGATCTGTGCCCTGCGTCTCCACTATCTCAGTCATGACATCCCACTGCACAGGAGCCACAATGAGAGTGGTAGGTAAGATGGGTTCAGGTGAAAGAGGTTGAAGTGTTGACTCGAATTGGCGAGAGAGTGCATCTGCTTTGGTGTTCTTGGAACCAGGACGATAAGTTACTGTGAACTGGAACCGTGTGAAGAAAAGAGCCCACCTAGCCTGTCTGTGATTGAGCCTCTTAGCGCTGCGGAGATATTCAAGGTTGCGATGGTCAGTGAGAACTGAGAAGGGAAATTTGGACCCCTCAAGCCAGTGTCGCCACTCCTCAAAAGCTGCCTTCATTGCTAGGAGTTCACGGTTTCCCACATCATAGTTCTGTTCAGCTTGATTTAGTTTGCGTGAGAAATAGGCACAGGGGAAAAGCTTGGGTGGACTGCCATGACGTTGTGAAAGAACTGCCCCCACACCTGTGCTGGAGGCATCTATCTCCAGCACAAACTCAAGTTCAGGGTCAGGGTGATGCAGTATGGGTGCAGTGGAGAAACGTTCCTTGAGGTGGCAGAATGCTTGGTCAGCTGCTGGTGACCAGAATAAGCAATTTCCCCTCCTCTTAGTCATTGACGTTAAAGGGGCTGCGATGGAGCTGAAGTCTCTGATGAAACGTCTGTAAAAATTAGCAAAGCCGAGGAATCTCTGCATCTCCTTGACAGTCATAGGTTTGGGCCAGTTCAATACAGCTTGCACTTTATGGTCATCCATTGCCACTCCTTCAGGGCTGACTACATATCCCAGGAACGTGGTAGAAGTCTGGTGAAACTCACATTTCTCTGCTTTAGCATATAACTGGTGAGAGATTAAGCGTTGTAAAACAGCTCGGACATGGCTAATGTGGGTCTCTAGGGAGTCAGAGTAGACGAGGATGTCATCCATGTAGACGATGACCCATCTATTAAGCATGTCACGGAACACATCATTTATGAATGCTTGAAAGACAGAAGGACTGTTGACAAGCCCGAACGGCATAACCCGGTACTCATAGTGCCCAGACGTGGTAGAGAAGGCCGTCTTCCACTCATCCCCTTCTCTGATGCGAATCAAATTGTAAGCGTTGCGCAGATCGAGCTTAGTGAAACATTTGGCTGAACGGAGCTGTTCAAGAGCTGGAGGAACCAGAGGTAGAGGGTACCGGAATTTAACGGTTATGTCATTTAACCCTCTATAGTCAATACAAGGCCGAAGAGTCCCATCTCTCTTCTTGACAAAGAAGAATCCAGCAGAGGCAGGAGACGTGGATGGAACAATGAAGCCTTTAGCTAGTTCCTCCTCTATGTAGGTTTTCATGGACTCAGTTTCTGGTTGAGAGAGAGGAAAGATTCGACCCTTGGGAGGTGTGGTGCCTGGGAGTAGCTCGATGGCACAGTCGCTGGACCGATGTGGGGGAAGTTGAGTAGCTTTGGCCTTGCTGAATGCTTCAGCTAGATCAGCATAGTCAGAAAGGATGTCGGTGGGGTGCAAGGGATCCATTTTGACTGTGGCTGCTTCAATTAACGATGGTTCCAAAGTCTGAAGACACTGAGTGAAACACTTTGTTGACCAGTGAGTGATTTGACCCTTCATCCATGAGATCTGGGGTTCGTGTAGTTGAAGCCAGGGGAGTCCAAGAACAACTGGATTGTTGGGAGCTTGTATGATGAAGAAACGAATGATTTCTGAATGCAGGACGCCGGTGGTTAGGCAGATGTCACTGGTGGTGTGCTGGACCTGACCAGCGCCCAGAGGCTTCCCATCTAGCGCTGCCACTGCCAAGGGAGATTTACAGGGTATGAGAGGCAGGTCATACATCTTGGCAAAGTCAGCATCAATAAAATTCCCTGCAGCTCCAGAATCAATTAAAGCCATTGTCTCTATCACACAATCACCAACGGCTAGTTTAACTGGCACTTTGACACATTTTGATGAATGAAATGACTGACTCACCGCAGAGGAAGCATGCTGCTTGGGTCTGGTGGGACAGGTGACTTTCACATGACCGGCTTGGCCACAGTAGAGACAAAGGTTTTGACGATACCGACGATCTCTTTCCTCAGGGGAGATGCGTGCGTGTCCCACCTGCATGGCCTCTTGCTCGGGGACAACTGGAGGGCTTGGTGAACGGAAAGTAGAACCCCTGCTGGGTCTCCTAGAGCGAATCATATTGTCGATGCGAATGGCAAGATCAATTAGTTGATCCAAAGTTTTTCCCTCGTCTCGACAAGCAAGTTCAGTCTGTAACTCTGAGCTCAGTCCCCTGCGAAAATGCAGCTTTAAAGGGTCATCAGGCCATCCAGTTTGTGCAGCCAGTGTGCGAAAAGCCAGAGCAAACTCCGCTGCTGTATTTCTCCCTTGTTTCAATGTGAGAATCTGTTCACCTGCTCCATCTCCTCCCTCAGGGAGATCAAAAACCGCTCGAAAGCGCTGCAAAAAACTTTCAAACGAGGTGAAGGCTGGACGATTGAAATTCCACACTGCAGTAACCCAGTCTAATGCTTTACCAGTCAAGAGAGAGCATAAAAAGCAATACGACTTTCTTCAGTGGGATATAACGCAGGTTGTTGTGAGACAAACAAGGAGCATTGTAGCAAAAAACCCTTACATTTAGCTGGGGTGCCGTCGAATTTCTCCGGGTAAGCTAAACGGGGACTGGCCATGGAGTGACTCAGAGGCGGTGCTTGAGGGGCTGGATCCACTGGCGGCGGTGAGGGAGCAGACTCAGATGGAGATAGCCGAAATGCTTGTAAAGTCGTTACCAACTCCTCCGTGAGAGATGTGAGGCGTGCTAGCTGTTGTTGATGAGCGGCCAGCATGTTGGCCTGGGCAGAGACTTCAGTAGAGAGTCTGTAGACTGCTGCTGGATCGAGTTCAGGCGAAGTCTTCTGTAATGATGAGTCAACGGAGTGGAGATCCATTTGCAGCTTTAATCAAAGTTAACACAGTCGTACAGGCAATGGTCGGTAACGGTAACAGGGATATCGGAGGAGAGACAAGGGCAGAGTATCAAGGCAGGCAAGAGGGTCAAAAGGCAGGCAGATAACAAACCAAAACGAGAGAAACAGTCCAGGGTCAAAACACAATAATCCAACAGAGAAAGATGAGAACGCTCAGAAATGTCAGCCAGGGCAATACAAGACTTCGCAAAGAGTGTGTGAATGAGAGCTGCTTAAGTAGGGGAGATAATGGGGAACACCTGTGCAGGTGATTAGTCCAGGTACGGGGTGTTATGGGAAATGGAGTTCAAGAAAGTCAATACTCAGGTGATGGCGACCTCTGGTGACGATCAGGGGGAACCACAGAGGCCGGATTTGTTACAGTACCATTACACCTCTAGTTTATGTATTTCTTTAACTTCTTAAACTTGATTAAATTAAAAAAATTAACATTTTCATTTAAAAACAGCTTTGTAAATGCTTAGGTTGGACCAAGTGAAGTTGGTTGTCAGACTGTGTAGAGTTGTATTCTTGGGTACAAGATGTATCTTCATTAAAATAAGTATGAAATAGCACAAAATAGATACACTATATTGCCAAAAGTATTGGGTCGCCCCCTTCTAATGAACAGGTTTGACTACTTTAGTAATTTCTATGAGTACAAATCTTAAAAATGGTATTTCATCTCTGTAGCAACAGTTTTGTAAGTGTCTAAAATGACTGAACCCATATGTACAAGTCATTGGTGTTTGGTGATGAGTTTTTGTCTCAAGGTCTGCATTTACAGTCACACCAGAGGTGTTAAACTGGGATTAGGACTTGGTTTTATGCAGACCAGTCAAGTTCTTCCACACTGACTCAATCAATCATTTTCTTTTTGAACCTTGTCTTATACACAGAGACATTGTCATGTTAGAATAGAAAAGAGTCCAAACTGTTGCTATAATATTAGAAGCACACAATTTCCTAGAATATCATTATATGCTTTAACATTAAGATTTGTACTCATAGAAATTACTAAAGTAGTCAAACCTGTTCATTAGAAGGGGGTGCCAATACTTTTGGCAATATAGTGTATTTACACTGGTGTTTATTCTCAAATCCTCTACATAATGTCTCATATTTGTTATATAGCTTTAAAAATATTTGTATTTCATGAATAAAAGCCCCTTTAGGGTGTCCTCTGCCACACTGTCACAGACTCCTCTGTGTGTTTGTTCTGGTCAGGGTGATGATATTCTGGACCGAAGCTCAGAGCTGATCTACACAGGTGAGATGTCGTGGATCTATCAGCCGTATGGCCGGAGTCAGCAGAGGGTCTTCTTTCTGTTTGATCATCAGCTGGTCCTGTGCAAAAAGGTACATGATCTTTACAAAATAGCCTATATTGTTTGAGATGGTCAGTTGAAGAATAAAAGTGTGAGCTCTGATCATAAAAATGTTCCTAGACCATATTAAATTCATAAGCATTCCTTACTTTACATTGCCGTATTTGACTCTCCAAGTCTGACAATAAATTAGAAAAGCATCCTAAAGTTAGAAGCATCTCACACGATGCAGGGTTGCACTTTATTTTACAGTACGTGTACTTACAATGTACTTACAGTGTACTTACCCAAGAGAGTACTGGTAATATAAGATAACTACATGGGGTAGGGGTAGGTTCAGGGTTAGTACCTAGTTATTGTTAATTACTACAATAAGTACATAGTATGTACATGAGGAACATGACTGTAAAATAAAGTGCTACCCGATGCAGGGCTGTAGGTTTTATTGAGTTTATGTTAGGAGTGTAACGGTACACAGGCATGACGCTGCGGTATGGTTTTGGAGGAGAAAAACAAACTTAAATGAATTGTACTTAATTTGAATTTTAATTAAACAGTGGTTTACTGAACAAATTGCTCTTTCTTTAAATAAATTCAATTATAATTACATTTTTCTTATATGGATAAAAATCTACCTCAGCTTGTGGTCTCTAAACTATAGTGATTCCTTGTACTTTATTATACGGTTATAGTTAACAACAGAGCCCAAACTTAAATTTGATGTTAAGGCAGGTGAAAAGCGTTTGGTTAATGGTGAATATTGACCTATCGTGCGTCCTGTAGCCAAGCCCCGCCTTGATGTAGTGATTGACAGCTCGGGGGCGTGCTCGGCTCGAAATGCATTTTCAAACTTAAACTATAATCATCTCGGGGTATTTAATGAAAATGCAATTGAAACGTCATATATGTAAGTCAATGCATTTAAGAAAAATAAAAGACATTTAAATCACCATTTTGCTGCACCTTTGGCTCAGAATGCATTTTGAAACTCTCATTGCATGTTGCTACAATTATCACGCGGTCTCACGATGAAAATGCAATCCTAAGTGTCCTAAGTCTAAATGCATTTAGGAAAAACAGCATTTAAATTATAATTTTGCTACAGTTTTTGTTTGGACATGTTAAACATATCTAATCAATTTGGGTAATGCATTTTCATTTTAATTTTGCAACTTATAAAGCTTTAAAATATGTTTTTAATTTGCGTATTAAAACTAGAAAATGGCAAATTTAAACAAATTTAAATTTTCATGCACTAATGTTGAATTTTCATTTTGCACTGGGAAAATGTGCACATATGAATGGGAAAATGTAAATTTAAATACAGAAATACTTGGCCATTTTACATATTGCATTGCGATTTTGCATATTATGTTTCAAATTGAATTGTGCTACACATATGCTTCCATAAGCATGTAAATTGCACATTATGCAGTTTTTAAATTAACTTCTAAATTATACAATTTCAATTTGTTGTTGAAATATAATAATTTACAGAGTGGCTGTCATAAATTGTTTCTGAAAAGATTTATTTAAACATACAATAAACAATTAAGACCTCACTAACAGGTAAAGTGAATTAAGTATATAGTCTAATATTTAGCAAAATGCTCTTCTCTAGACTTCATTTCTCTAGTAAATAACGAGCTGTAGACACAGATGACTTGCCTGAGGTTAATGAAATGCTGCGTGACATTTTGTTTACAATTTTGTTTTACAAGACATCTTTAAACTGTTTTAATGACATCTTTAAACAGTTGAAACGTGAGGGGTGAGACTAATTGTTCATTCAGTTTATTTTGATTACGTTAAAAGTAGTAATAAAGAGGAAGAGACGTTCATTCATGTTTATTTTGCGTTAAAAGTAGTAATAAAGAGGAAGAGATGATCGCGTTGTCATTAGAACTGAGGTGTTTGTTTTCGGTACGAATACATGTACCATTACACCTCTAGTTTATGTATTTCTTTAACTTCTTAAACTTGATTAAATAAAAAAAAAATAACATTTTCATTTAAAAACAGCTTTGTAAATGCTTAAGTTGGACCAAGTGTATAGCAAACCTTTCCCAAAAAGCCTCATGAAGTTGGTTGTCAGACTGTGCAGAGTTGTATTCTTGGGTACAAGATGTATCTTCATTAAAATAAGTATGAAATTGCACAAAATAGACATTTGTAAATGAGTAGTGAATGTCTCGCGCTCTATTAAATCTCCCAAATATCAAGACTACATCAAATATGTCACTACAAATCTGCTCAGAGGATCCTTTTCTTTCCATTTTTTTGTCTACAACAGATAAAGTTTTTAGCAATCTTTCACATGTTTGCAATAAGAGAGAGGTATAATTTATCACCGTCTGTATTATGTTGTCCTTGTTTTTCCTGTATTATACTCTCCAACATAGATTTGCTGCATCAGCATTCTTTCACAACATAATTAGATGTGTATCTTTTTCCCTTTGCATCTTATTTTTTATTAAATAAAAACTAAGTCACAAATTAAAATAAATCACAATGAAAATATATATATAAAAAAACATTTAATTACATTAAAACTTCTGTCATTTATTCACAATCTTGTTGTTCCAAACCCATACGACTGTATATTTTGAAGAATGTGCCACCTGTTTTTGTCCAAAACAATTACATTACATTTACATTTAGTCATTTTATCCAAAAATTAGCTTTTATCCAAAGCGACTTACAAATGAGGACAATAGAAGCAATCAAAAAACCAACAAAAGAGCAATGATATGCAAGTGCTAAAACAAGTCTCAGTTTTTATTTTTATTATTGTATAAGAAATAAAAAGAAAACAAATAGATAGAATACAAAAAGATTAGAAAAGCTAGTGTTCGTTTTTTTTTTAAAGAAAACAAGCAGTAAATGAATAGAGTGCAAAACAACAATCAAATAATAATAAAAATAATAATAATCAAAACAACAATAGACTTCACAAACTTTCATTGTATTGACAAAAACAATAGGACAGTATGGATAGGTGTGTGTAAGAAAAATAGTAATAGTAATATTTAACAATAAAGCATTGCTTTATTCCATCCAGCTTCCATAAGCTCATTCACAAGAGTTTATGATTGATGTAAATGTTCATTGTGAACCTCAGGCAACATAGAAGTTATGCTGGTGTGTTAATATCAGCGTGAGACGTCACACCAGCTGGCAACTTAAAGAGAACATTACTTAAACATTTATGTAAAAATGTGGCACTTACAGATGCATGAAGATATATATTGCAGGAGAGGTGGGATTGATGATCAGCGAGTGTTTTCAGTGAGGAATTGTGGGATTGATCAGAGAAACGAGCTGAAAGCATCCAAAAGTTAAGAAAAGCTCAGCTTCACAGAAACGTCGTGTGGGTGGCAGCCAGTCGCTGTGAGGCACAGACAGAGCCGTCTGTTTCATAATCTGCCAAATGTGCTGGAGTTTACATATTACTATATTTCATTCAGATCACAAATGCAGTTTGGAGGCTTTCACTGTGGCAAGTCTGGCTGCGTGAGCGAGTGTGTGATCTGTGTTTGTTTTCAGTACACTGACAATATAATCATACACAATTACTGTCAGAGATATCAAAGTAAAGATACAGTGTCAGTTTGATACATTTTTTAACCTAGTGACAATAAAAGTGTCCAAACATTGTGTGTGTGTATATATATATTAGGAATGCACGATATTATCGGGCCGATATCGGAATCAGCCGATAATGGCTTTAAATGTACATATTGGCATCGGCCCGATATGAAAAATTATGCTGATATGTCTTGCCGATAAGAGGAATAAATTAACTCACATGTGGTCAGGCAGCGGCAGCCTCCCCCGGGTCCTAATGCCCGCTCGGTAAGGAGTTTTAATCCCGTAGGGGGCGCTGTTGGCCTACTTTTAATAAAATGAAAATAAAATACACAAAATAACATTTAGACTGTTTCTGATTAAATAAAGCAGTAATTTATGTCATAAAATAATGAGTATGTTTTGATTTAAAGGTCAGAAGCTATAGCTTACATGAATAAAAAAAATCACAAACATGACACTTGTAATTTAAATAATTTTATATATACCGATTTATTCATTAATGTGTAATATGTTGTTTTTTTTAACAAATTATGAGCTCTAAAAAATTTTCAGAATTTTTACAACTCTTTTGCTTTAGACCGTCTACAAATGTTAAATCTTAAAATAAAATGTTAGGGTTAACATCTTTCTGAGAAAAGAAATGCAGCGATTGATATATAGTTTATTTATTGTTATTTTCAAAGCTTCAGTGTATTGTCATTATAAAAGAACTTCATTATTGTTTATTTAATTCTAACAAATAAGTTCTTGTTAAAAACTTACCAAAATTAAAAATAACTTGCTTATAATTTCTGCACAGGAGAGATTTGGTGTTGTTTCCAAACAAAAGGAAATATATCGGTATCGGCTATCGGCCAAAATGAGTTGGAAAATATCGACATATCGGATATCGGCAAAAATCCAATATCGTGCATCCCTAATATATATATATATATATATAAATCCAGATTTTTTAACCCATTTCTCAGCTTTTGGACTCTCTTGACAGCTTTCTGCAATCCACTGCCACTCTATCTGTAGCTGGGCTCACATAGAAAATGTAAAAATGAAAATGTCTGCTCTGCTCCACCGTTAGTCTGTATTTATTCCATTCACACACAGTCGTGTCGCAAGCACAGATGGCCGTTAATGAGCCTCTGCATCTCTTCGCAGGACCTGATACGCCGGGACATTCTTTACTACAAAGGGCGCATTGACATGGATCGCTATACGGTGAGAGATACCGTTGATGGACGGGACGACGACTTCATTGTCAGCGTGAAAAATGCCTTCAAGCTGCACAACCGAGACAGCGAGGAGATCCACGTCTTCCTGGCCAAGAAGCCGGAGGAGAAGATCCGCTGGCTGAGGGCTTTCCACGAGGAGCGCAAGATGGTCCAGGAGGATGAAAAAATCGGTAAACTGCATTAAACTCTCATCCATTGACTGTATTTATCATTGCTGAGTTTCCGTATGTCCTCAGTGCCACCAAAGAACAGTGCTTTTTCTATCACCCTTCCTCACACTGAAAACAATAAGTGGAATTTTAACTGTAAAATGTTGTAAAAAAGCTACGTAAATAAACCCTGTTAACAGTAAGTTCCCGTACTATATACAGGGAGAAACTGTAAAAGATCTAACCAGACATTTCATGTCATTTTACAGTAAAATGCTGTTAATTGCACAGTTCTTAGAAGTAAAAAATAACAAATCAATGTATAATTTACAGTCAAAAGCGGTAAACTGATATTCCCAGAATTCCCTGCGTGACACTCCACATTTGAAAGTATTACGTTTTTTAATAGTTTTGTTATCATTTATGTACATTTTGGCTTTATGTTACATCTTCTGTTGTTTAATGAAAGTTTACTGCATTATTTAAGTATCATGTGTGTTATCATGATGGTGTTTAGTGTTTGCATGAATGACTCTGTGCACCTTCTATATATTAGTATATACTTCTGTTTGTTGCGAAGCTACTTGTGATGAGCTTTGATTCTTCATGTGGCTTTCTCTTTTACCACCTGCATTATTATGGTGGTTGTCAGTATGTTAAAGGTACAAAACAGATGTTGAATTGACATTGAATTTACTGGTTTGAATTCAAATTTTCTTGCTTGTAAATTACAGTTCTGACAGGACCACTATCGTCAAAATGATAGATACTTAGCATAAAGTTTGGTTTGGCGGTATGGTTCTGTTCTGGGCAAAAAACTCCCTGCCCATCCATGCAGCCCGTCATGAATGAGCAGGGAGAGCAGCAATAATAATAACCCCCCGAGGGTTAACAGAACAGAACAAAGCAGATATTATTAATGTACTTAATGATCTTTAAGTGTATAATTATTCAAGAAAAGAGTCTGATTCAGCAAGGAATATCAGAAAGCCAAGTCCTGACTGCTAAAGGAGGAGTTGCAGATGGAGGAGGGTGAATTTCTCCTGAGCAAGCGGAAAAAGCTGCTGATTAATACTGAATAGAGCTTATATAGGAATGCTGCGATAGGTGTCATATTCCTATAGGTAGATGTGATCAGCTGAGAATCAGCTGATGCAAGCTTGACTCACGTGACCTGCCAGAACTAATGCTAACGCTCAATTTTTATACTGTAAAATGTACAGTTTTTGGCCATAAATGTGTTTACAATTTTTCTGTATTTTTTACTAAATTATTCTGGGAACCACAGCTGCCAGAAATATTTTGTAAAAACTATACAGTAAAAAAAAAAAAAATCCTTAAAATTTACGGTAAAAAAACCGGCAAAAATACAGTAGCAACGTTTTAGGTTTTAACTTAAATTTATAGTTAAATACCATAATTTCATTAACTGATATAATGTTAATATACCAACCTATTGAAGTACTGAAATCTGTTTAATACCTTTGTGATACACTGATAACCAACAAATGCAGGTGGTGATGAGAGTCACATGATGAACCAAAGCAGCTTTTAAATAATAACATATATAGAAGAAGCACAGCGTCATTCACACAAACACTAAACACCATCATAGTGACACTCATTAAACTGAAATATGCAATAAACATTAATTTAACAACATTAGATGTAACATACAACCCTAATAAACATAACTGAGAAGAAAAAACTAAGAAGAAACATAGTTATTTCAAAGAAAAAACATCAAATCTGAATTGTAACGCAGGGAATTCTGGGGATGTTAGTTTACGGTTATTCACTGTAAATTATAAAAAAAAATTCTTTTTCACTTCCAAAAACAGCATACTACCGTAAAATTACATGTAATGGCAATACAGTTTTTCACTGTATATAGTAGGGGAGCTTACCGTTAACCATTTGACAGGTTTTTACTGTAGCATTTTTACAGTCTTTTACCGTCAAATTCACGGTAATCTTTTACAGTGTACAGAATTGATCTTCTGCTTCTGTTGTTGGTTTTGTTTAGGTTTTGAGATCTCTGAATATCAGAAACGACAGGCTGCCATGACGGTGCGTAAAGTGGCCAAACAGAAAGGTGAGGCAACAAAGCGATACCAGGTGAATTCAACATCTTTCTATTTTAACTCCTGTCTTCTCATTGTTGCTTTACTCTAGTAAACCAGTATAGACAGAGTAAACGTATTCTCTTTGGGCTCATTGTTTGGCCAGTGACTATTAACTGAGCTACAGTATTCAGTATTATGACAATAAGTCAATTTGATGCTTTCAGTTATAATAATGAGCTACGTTTCTCAGTCCTTTCTCAATCCTGTTCACCTTTAAAATAAAGGTGAAAATACCCAAAATAATACTTAAATGTTTAAAGGAGTCATGGAATGTTGTTTTTCAATCAAATTATATAGAAATATATTCAAGCAACAATGAAAAGATGTACACTTACATGCTGATCTAAATTCACGTTTTGTAAAAATATGTAAAGAGTGTACAGATTTATTAGATTATATTTTTAGGGGCCAAGCACTGAAGATGCACAGACAGCTGTATAGTGTCTAGGGTAAAACATTGTGAAAGTTGCTCCACAGATTAAAGGACTAAGTTTAAGGTTTCCCACCACAATTCTGTGGCTTATAACGTTTGATCCGTGTGGACTAAACATGATATGATTGTTTTGCTAATGACAAGTCATAATGAGACCGTGCTTGCACTAATCTATACTACTCTGCCATTTTAAATTAATTGAAAGCATACTAATATGATAATTCAGTAACACTTTATTTTAGGGTCTCTTAACTAGTTGCTTATTAGCATGCATAATACTAGAATATTAGCTATTTATTAGTAGTAATTAAGCACATATTAATGCCTTATTCTACATCCCTAATCCTACCAATACCTAAACTTAACAACTACCTTACTAACTATTAATAAGCAGCAAATTGGGAGTTTATTGAGGGAAAAGTCGTAGTTAATAGTGAATAAGTGTTCCCTATTCTAAAGTGTTACCGATAATTCAAATAATTAAGATCATAATATATAGGCAAAACCATTCAGTGGTGTATAGCAAAGTGTTATTATTACAGTAATTATCTATAAACATAGCTAATTGTATATGGACGATACACTTAGTAAAATATCAGTTGCATAAAACTGGATGAAAGTGCCATCTGTAGTCCATAATGAACTAAATTATCTGTGTTTTTTGCTTTTTTGTGCACATATTGACTTCTGTCTGGACACCTTTTTCAGCGTATTGACATGTTGTAACAGCACCACCTATGGGTCAAAGGTTATAAGTTATTCTACTCATGTCTGTTAAACCAATTTTTCCTAATATTCACTGCATCATATTCAATTTTCATGTAATGGACCTCCTGTGTTTGTGCTTGGCCCCTTAATATCTGCTTTCAGCTATTTATATTCCTTTTTTCATGAAAATATCGTGAATGTACATTTGGTTTATAGTCAATACTTTCTATATTATCGGTTAATATTTCCGTGTCATATTTACACTCTGTTGTGAATCCTCAATGCTTCACTGACAAATGGTGAAGTATGTTCTTGAATTTGCAGATTCATTGATAGATATCATCTTGAGAAAGAGGGCCATTTTATATGGACATGGTATGAAAATGATAAAGGTATTCTCATGAGCGCATAAAGTAGAGCTAGTTTTTCTACAAAATGCCATGGCAGTGAATTTGAAATGCAACTATAATAAAGCAATTATTCCACTATAAGAAAAAAACCCAAACCTAAGAATACTGTTAAAATCAGTCAAATCAGACTCTATTATTCATAGATGTTTAATGAGATTGTTGATCTGAAAATTAGAATTCAGTATTTACTCACACTTCTATAGCCGAATGAATTTCTATCTTTTTCAGAAGATAAAAGGAGAAATTAAAAAATGTCCTGCTCGTGGTTGTCCATATACTGTATGTGCTGTAGAAACAAGAGAGCATCTCTTCAATTGTGACCCTAATTATTTATTACTTAACTTACTTGTCACATTTCTTGTCATTGTGTCTGTAAAAGATTATAGATAATAATATTTGTTAAGGCAACAGCTGATAAATATCGCAGTTCCAAAAATGACTGGCAATAACTGTGTGAATAACTGAGAACAATAATTCCCTTTCAGTCAGTCAGGTTCGACGTAACGTCAAGTGACTGACGTAAATGGGATCTCGCCCGAGAGCCCAATCACCTTCGAGTGTTAACAAAACAAGCCAATGACAGTTGGCATGCGTGTTTTGTCACGCGCACCCCGCCCCGCAGCGTGGGTCTAAAAGGAGAGCACGTGCAAACGCACATCAGCTTTTCGCTTCAGAGCCAAGCCTTCTGCGAATCTCCGAGAGTGTCTGCAAGACAGCGTTTTGACGAGTGTTGGTGTGACGGCGCGTCAGCGGAGGTTGCTGTCCAGTGCTGCTGCTTCATCTGAGTGTGCCGCAGCTCTCGTTCTGCGGTCGCGCTGCAACCTCTCCTGTGCGCTTCAACACTTTTCCTTTTCTAAAAGAGCAATATCTAAAAGAGCTCCACGAGCGACGGGCGTCTTTTTAAAGATGGCTTCCCGCTCGTGTGTTTCATCTGACGGTCACCATCGCTGTGTCTCGTGCTTGGGCTATCTGCATGCTGAAGCAGCGCTCGTGGATGAGACATGTTCTCATTGCGGGAACATGGCTATCACGATGTTGCGGTCCAGATACCTCCACGTCAAACGAGAGGGTATCCCCCTCGCCATGCCCCGTTCTAGTTCCTCCGTCTCTCGGAGGGCTACTTCGGCTCATGGTCAGGGTGATCTGAGGATCACAGTGAGAGCTTCCCCATCGAGTGCGTCTCCGCGGGCCTCTCATTCCTCCAGCACATTGCACCATCTGGTGTTTCCGGACGAGCTCGCTGGATCCTCGGACAGGGCGTGGCCCAGCATCTCGTTCAGCGCCAGCGGATGACAGGATGTCGATCACTGCATCGGACGGCGAGCTTGGCTCTGGAGATGACGATTCGGCTGCGCTGCCTCCGTCAGGAAGAGTGGCGTTGCCCGAGTCCGATCCAGAGCTGACTGCTATGCTTTCCCGGGCCGCCGAGAGCGTCGGGCTGCACTGGAGACCTCCTCCTTCTCCCGAACTCTCGAGGCTGGACGATTGGTTCCTGGGGGCGCAGGCCGATCGTCGGCAGCCGCCTCCAGTTCCATTCTTCCCGGAGGTGCATGAGGAGGTGACTAGGTCTTGGAGGGCACCTTTTTCTGCCCGAAACAGGCCTGGCGCCTCCTCCGTCCTCACCACCCTCGACGGTGGGGTGGCCCAAGGGTATGTGGAGATCCCCCAAGTCGAGCGCGCTATTGCCATGCAGCCTTCACAACGGCCGCAATGTGGAGCTGGCCACAGGAAAGCGGCGCAGCCCACCTCCACCCCTGTCAAGCCCGTGAAGCGCCAGGGCAGGCGGCGTCCCTGGGACGGGTGACCCGGAGTTCTTGGATCCTGCTCTTCAGGAGATAGTGACCGCACCACTCCTTTCCCCAGAGGAGGGCTGGGTGGAGAATCTTTTGTTCCATTTGTGTTCTGTTCCACCGGTACCCAAAACCTCAAAAAAAGAGCCGTTTCCTTTTTCTCCGGGTCCCAAGAGGGCGAGGATGGCAGTGCACAAGACACAGTCTCCACACTCCCGTCCCCCTCTCCTTTCGCCAGTGGGCAGCAGGGTCCGGTTCGAGGACGCGGTGCCTCCTCACGCACCCCCTGCCCAGCCGTGGAGCCAGGTAAGTGTCGCACCACGCACACAGACCTCATTCTGGGACGCACAGCCTTCCGGGTCGGGTCCCTGTTTTCCACTTTGCTGCCCCACTGCGGGTATGTCAGTGGTTCCCTTAGTCCCGCTTGTTCGGTCCCTGGGGGCCTGGCTAGAGCTCCCCAGGCCATCTCGCTGGCTCACGAGAACCATCAGACTCGGCTATGCAATTCAGTTTGCCCGGCGCCCTCCCAAGTTCAGGGGCATTCGGTTCACCTCTGTGCTGGACAAAGATGCTCCTGTCTTGCGTGCAGAGATCGCAGTCCTACTGGCGAAGGGCGCGATACAGCCGGTCCCTCCAGCTGAGATGAGTTCGGGGTTTTACAGCCCTTACGTCATCGTACCCAAGAAAGGCGGTGGGTTACGACCAATCTTGGACCTGCGCGTTCTGAACCGGGCCCTTCACAAGCTCCTGTTCAGGATGTTGACGCAGAGAAGCATCTTTCAATGCATCCGTCCTTTCGATTGGTTCGCAGCGATCGACCTGAAGGACGCGTACTTCCATGTCTCGATTCTCCCTCGACACAGACCGTTTCTCCACTTTGCGTTCGAAGGGCGAGCATATCAGTACAAGGTCCTCCCCTTCGGGCTATCCCTGTCGCCTCGTGTCTTCATCAAGGTCGTGGAGGCAGCCCTTGTTCCATTAAGGGAAGCAGGCATTCGCGTTCTCAACTACCTTGACGACTGGCTCATACTGGCCCAGTCTCGAGCACAGTTGTGCGAACACAGGGACATGGTGCTCAGCCACCTCAGCCGGTTGGGGCTTCGTGTCAACTGGGAAAAGAACAAACTCTCCCCTGTGCAGAGGATCTCTTTTCTCAGCATGGAGTTGAACTCGGTCAACCTCACAGCACGTCTCTCAGTAGAGCATGCTCAGTCGATGCTGAATTGCCTGGAGTCTTTCCAGCGCAAGAGGACGGTTCCACTGAAACAGTTTCAGAGGCTCCTGGGGCATATGGCATCCGCAGCCACTGTCACGCCGCTCGGATTGCTTCATATGAGACCGCTTCAGCGTAGGCTTCACGACCGGGTCCCGAGATGGGCATGGCGACGCGGCACGTACCGGGTCTCAGTCACACCGTCCTGCCGTCAGACCTTCAGCCCGTGGTCGGATCTTGCTTTTCTTCGGGCAGGAGTTCCCCTAGTGCAAGTGTCCAGGCATGTTGTTGTATCAACAGATGGCTCTTCCATGGGCTGGGGTGCCATGTGCTACGGGCATGCAGCTGCGGGGCTCTGGACACAGCCCAGACTGCAGTGGCATATCAATTGCCTTGAGTTGCTAGCAGTATGGCTTGCTCTGCGCTGCTTCAAAACGCTGCTACACAACAAGCATGTACTGGTCCGTACGGACAACACTGCGACCGTTGCATACATCAACCACCAAGGCAGTCTACGCTCCTGTCGCTCCCGCCATCTCCTCCTTTGGAGTCAGAAGCATCTGAGGTCGCTCCGTGCAGTTCATGTCAGGTAACTCTCACGTTGTCCTGAGACCCCGGCCTGGATATGTGCCCAAAGTTCCCACCACGCCCTTTAGGGATCAGGTGGTGAACTTGCAAGCGCTGGAGGCTATAGTCTTGGCATACCAGGCCCGGCGCTTACCGTGCCCCCTTCGGAGTAAGAGCACACTCTACGAGAGGTGTTGCTTCTTCTTGGGCATTGGCGCGGGGCGCCTCGATAGCAGACATCTGTAGAGCTGCCGGCTGGGCGACACCTAACACGTTTGCGAGATTCTATAATCTCCGTGTAGAGCCCATGTACTCGCCTCAGGTGGCCAGTAACACCGGACCCGCTCGGTGTCGATCACGCTTGCTGCGCCATTCCCCTCTACGGACCGGATACGTGCGCTTTTACTGCTTCTCAGTCCAGTTCCCCTTGGCGAACCCTGTTGAAGTTCCTCCCGCACCCTCGGCAGTCAGGCGTGGCGGAGTGCCAGAGGCCAGGCCCAGCACTCGTGTGTTTGCCCAAGGTCAGCCCTTGTGCTGGGCTAGGTGCCCGTGTGTAGTGATTCTCCTTCAGGTGATCCCACATGTGTATTCTCCACGATACAGCTCCCCTCACGGTGAGCCTGTGTCTTCCCTGGCAGAGACCTTCTGCCGTCTCTGCTGTATTGATCTCACCCCAGGCTGGCTGAGTCTACCTCAGAGACGTCCATATGTAGTACTGCCCTTGGCCAGTCCATATGTGTATCTCCACATGATACCTCCTTTATGCAGGATGTGGCTTCCGTAGCGTTCCCCTACTTGGAGTACGCTTTCCCAGTGTTATCCATACCCACTGTACGTAACAGCAGTGGCTGTCATCTCTGCCTAAGCCCGTCCTATCTTCCGTCCCAACTGGTGTGGGGGGACTTGCCGGCTTCCGCAGGGCACTGGAGGGGGTCAGCAATAGTGGCGTTTTCATAGGGATCCCATTTACGTCAGTCACTTGACGTTATGTCTCCGTTCCCTTCATCAGGGAACGAGGGTTACATACGTAACCGAGACGTTTCACATTTACAAAGCGTGAAAAATAATGATCTGCAGCATATTCGTGTGCATTATTATTATTTTTTATTCATATTATATTTGATTTCTAATATATTTTCAATCACAATATGAAACATGCCATTAACAAACTATCAAACACTATCAGAGGATGATGTTAATTCTAAGTTCAGTTCATAAGCCTGTTTGTGTAATACTGCTGTACAACAGGGTGAGTAAATATTGACTGAATTATTATCGCTTTAAGATGCTCAGAATACTCAACACAACCAAACTGAAGATAAAATAGAGATTGTGTTTCAAAATGCCATGGAACCTTTTTTTTTTTTTTGCTAGAAATCCAAATGCCTAATTATATCTGTATGTATATATATTTATATTTATATTGGCTTCGCTTATATCATGTAGTTGGAAAAACTAAATATATTTTGTATTGCTTAGAATCATGGTATGTATGACTATAGTTCATACTTAATTTTGTCATGACTATGGTAAATTCTGCCAAAATATCATAGTTACTACAGTTCTACACAGTTATATATGATATATAGTGGCCCTGAAATGTATTTGGACACTTAGTTAGTTGCTGAGAAAATCACTTATTTGTAGGTTTGATATTTTGTATCTAAATCCATTCAGACTTTGAGTATGACTTTTTGGGTCCACTGTATATACAGTATATGCATGTGTGTGTATGTCTGTAAAAAGAAATTATAACTTGGTATTATCCAATTTGTCATCAAAGCAGAAGTACGTGTTTTTGAAACAGTGGCTGTATTAATTCTGGTATTTATGTGGAAACTGGCTGGTTATCATGGTGCATTTTAAGGGATGTTCTGCATGATTCATCATAGCTGTGCACCGATTCTGTTGCTTTGAGCATTGCCTCTCTCTGCCTGCGGCTGTGTGTTTGTCCCGTCTCAAACGTCTGGTGTCTCTGTCTTCTGCGTGGAGCAGGTGTGAGCCAGAGCAGGTGCGTCTCCCCGGCGGACCCCTCGCCTCACGGACCCCTCATGCTCTCCGATGACCCTCTACACTCAGACCTAGACGAAATCCACCTCTCCAAATCAGGACAATCTCCATTCTGGCAAAACTTCAATAAGCTGGCGTCGTTAAAAAATGGGAAAAAGTAGCTCCCAGCAATGAAGTGTATTTATTATGGACCTTATGAACCTCCATCTGGATATCACTGACAATCATGAGGCGGATGCACTACTACTGTATCTCCACTTTGAAGGCCAAATTTAGCCGAACTGATGCTCTTTGGCCTGCTGTGACAACGACAGCCATCAAACTGATGTGTCTCAAAGCTTCAAAGACAGGTTAAGCATGAAGAGCATCCAAACCAGTGTCACTACAAAACAAGACGTGGGGTATAAGACTGTAAGCTTTACACACAATTAACAATCAAATCGTCTAAACAGGGTATTGCTTTCTAATTCACAGGTGATTTTGTCCATCCGAGGAACACAGACTTTGACAATATAATTATTCCTAGTATTAGTGAACAAGGTTTGTGTCACAATCTCGTATCATGCCCTCCTCAATCAATCACACACTGAACTCATTTCATATGATAAATATAGATGTTTTTGTATGTCTATAAGAGGTAAAGTAGATTTTTGAATTTGCCTCCAAAGGGGGTTATTTTTGATTGTATTATATGATTACATAAGTACTCTGTAGTAAGCACACTGAAACCATTCATATGCTTTGTATTTGAGTTTTTTGTTGTTGTTCATTTGTAATAACTACACTAAATACTATTTATTATTATTGTAGTTTATGGCAAATAATGAGCAGGTGTAATGTACAGCACTCCTGGGCCATGAAACAATTACAGTATATATATATATATTAGAGCTGTCAAATTATTAATCGTGATTAATCGCATCCAAAATAAAAGTTTTAGTTTACATAATATATATGTGTGTTCTGTGTATATGTATTATGTATATATTAATACACACACATGCATGTATATATTTCAGAAAAATGATATTTTTATATATTAAATATATTTATTTATAACATAAATTATATGAATATAAATATATACATGTAAATACATGTAAATATTTTTTAAATATATACTGCATGTGTGTGTACTTATATATACATAATAAATATACACAGAACACACATATTATGTAAATAAAAATGTTTGTTTTTGAATGCGATTAATCATTTGATAGCACTAATATATATATTTGTGACCCTGGAGCATGAAACCAGTCTTAAGTCGCTGGGGTATATTTGTAGCAATAGCCAACAATACATTGTATGGGTCAAAATTATTGATTATTCTTTTATGCCAAAAATCATTAGGATATTAAGATCATGTTCCATGAAGATATTTTGTAAATTTCCTACTGTAAATATATCAAAACTTAATTTTTGATTAGTAATATGCATTGCTAAGAACTTCATTTGAACAACTTTAAAGGTGATTTTCTCAATATTTAGATTTTTTTGCACCCTCAGATTCCAGATTTACAAATAGTTGTATCTCAGCCAAATATTGTCCTATCATAACAAACCATACATCAATGGAAAGATTATTTATTCAGCTTTCAGATGATGCATAAATCTCAATTTTGGAAAATTGTGACTGGTTTTGTTGTCCAGGGTCACATAGATATAATCATGGCCTAAGACTTGTGTACAATGCTGTGCATAGAGAGTGCACTACACATGTATTTATGTATGCTCATGAGAAGAAACTCCACGGCTGTTGAAATCTTCAGTCCTTCTGCTAAATTTACAGTAAATGAATGTGAATAACGAGACAGCAAAATTTATCAAATAGTTGTGTTTGTAGTGTAGTAGTGGGAAAGGTGGGACTGAGTACATTGGGCACAGTACAAAGCTCTGTCCTGCTCTCTTATGGACAGCTAGTTCACTCAAACCTTCAATACTGAGGAGACACAGCAGATAGCAGAAGACCAGTATGTGTTCTCCTTTATTTCTGATGACATCCCATGCAGTGAAATCCACAGCCTTTACAGAGCAAGTGCTTTTCAAAAGTGATCTGATCGATGGTGATGGCCCATTTAATGTTGTTTTTGAGAATGTGTCCAACAACCTTTTATGTGATTGACTGCAATGCCTATTCATAGCATTTCTATTGCTGTAAACGAAGACAACTGACGCCCTGAAATTAATTATCATATTTGTTCAGCATCTTTTCTGAATTTTCCGTCAGGTTTAAAGCCCCCCATGAATGAAATTTAAAAATAGCCTACAGCTGCATTCATATGTGACCCTGGAGCACAAAACCAGTCATTAAGGGTCAATTTTTCGAAATTGAGATTTATGCATCATCTGAACGCTGAATAAATATGCTTTCCATTGATGTATGGTTTGTTATGATAGGACAATATTTGTAAATCTGGAATCTGAGGGTGCAAAAAAATCTAAATATTGAGAAAATCATCTTTAAAGTTGTTCAAATGAAGTTCTTAGCAATGCATATCACTAATCAAAAATTAAGTTTTGATATATTTACGGTAGTAAACCTACAAAATATCTTCATGGAACATGATCTTAATATCCTAATGATTTTTGACATAAAAGAGAAATGGATA
This sequence comes from Schizothorax lantsangensis, assembly GCA_027422415.1. Lineage (NCBI taxonomy): Eukaryota > Metazoa > Chordata > Actinopteri > Cypriniformes > Cyprinidae > Schizothorax > Schizothorax lantsangensis. The sequence continues at coordinate 28,573,457 of CM049861.1, read as the reverse complement.
ATTTTGACCCATACAATGTATTGTTGTCTATTGCTACAAATATACCTGTGTTACTTATGACTGCTTTTGTGCTCCACGGACACATTTATTGGTGATTGATTAATTATCAGGTTACATTTGGCACAGTGCAAAGTAGACAAATTAAGAAAACATGGGATGTGAAAATTGTTTTGTAGGATATGAGCTCATGTCTATAGATACACCTAAGCAGTTATGTGATTAACTCATAATTATATAATCTATTCTATTGGTGTTCAGTAATAATGCACTTCCTTAGTTACTTTCTTATGAATGTTTAGTATGAATTTATGTAATGATGTGCTATGTTTTAAAGTAAAGAGTGAAAATGAACTTGTACTTTCTGTTCTGTTTTAATTTAAATGACTAAACCACTGTAAATGACTACATACAGGTTTCATGAGACAAGTTCAGGTATAGCTTAGAAATGTATTGTTCTGAATAAAATTTGAAAGGCGTATTCTCACACACACGACACAAAAAAGCCAAACAAATCACTGAAGAAATGATATTTGAACATGTCAGAAATAATAAAAAAGCCAGTTATGATGTTCAACTAAAGTCAAATTATTTGCAGTTATTTGTATATGTTTGAATTTGAGCAAGGTCAACAGCAAAAACACTGGTAAATAAAGTGATATTAAACACATAAAGGTATATTTGCATTATTTAGCATTCTTTATTGGTTGCATTGCACTGTGTGTTTTTATGTATTTACAGAAATACATTTGTTTTTGTGCAAGTGAGATGAGTAAAGAGCATCTGTTGCAGGATCAGCATCTGGTGCTTAATTTAACAGCACATGCAGCAACGTATAGAGCTTACAGTTTACTGTGAGTCTAATTTAACAAATGGTTTAACAAACAGTTTTTTTCACAGACATTTTCAATGTGCATGGTGGAATTTATTCGGTAAATGTGTTTCCATCGTGGTTTATGCACATTGGATAAAAAGTTTGTGTGCATAAGTTTATTATGCGCATTTTTTTTAATTTATGCACATCTTGGCGTTTCCATCCAGCGTTTTTTTATGCGATATTCCAAAATGTGCTTAAAAATAGGTGGATGGAAACATAGCTAGTGACATCCTGTGCATGAAAACTCACTGGGAACAAGCTTGCCTTACTACCAAGAATGCAGACACAGCTCTCGCACTTGTTGTATAGGGATTGAATGGCATGCGATACACAACGGTACACCACACTCTCATAATGCCCTTCACAAGACACTCCGGAGAACGCAGCTGTAAGTGACAAAGCACATTCAGACTGGATAAAGACATGGAATCCACATTCTTCCTCTCACAGCCGAGGTTTGATGATTGGCCAAATTCTCCTTTCTAGCACTCTGGCGTAGGTTTTTTCTCAGACCGGCTGAGAAGTGTGATTCCTGGATAATTGGAACACAGCCTCATCTGCTGACAAGGATGAGAAGGAGCTGCAGCAGATGCAGAAGCTTAGGGGAAGCTTTGGTCAACACAACCTGGAGCTCAGAAGCTAATTCAGGCACAGCTTCCATAGTCGTGGCATGGATTGCTAGCCAAGCTGTGAAAATGAGAATAAGCTGGTCCTTAGCTGGTCATGTGCTGGTCCTAAGCAATGAGCTCCAGCCCAGGACCAGCACTTGACCATCTTAAATCAGCTCAATACCAGCTTGCGGTCTTCGGTCACTTCTGACCGGAGAATTTTACATTTTGAATTTTTAAAAATCAACGAAAATTGGTGACTTTTATGGCATTTGGAGTGTGAACACACAAAAAAAGGCTTGATTTGAACAGGCTGGGCATAAAAAAAAATATTTTTGAAAAAAATCAAAAATGACCAACCATAGGAAATGAATGGGAAATGGGAGAAAAATCAAAAATACAGAACGTTTTGTGTGTACAATCTACAAATCCCCCACAATGCAGAAAACAAATTGCACAGCAATGATGGGGTTAAACTCAAACATCTAGAGTGCAAAATCACACACACACACACTTGTACACACACACACACACCTATGAACTGGTGTGACTGTAACACAGCAAATATGTAAAATAAAAGCAATACCTCAACTACAATGCAGTAAAAAAGTGGACAGCAAGGAAGGGGTGACACACTAAAACATCAAGAGTGTAAAACAGATACATCCACACACACACACTCACACACACACACACACACACACACTCACACACACACTTCCACACACACACACACGCACACACACAACCCACACCACACACACACACACACACACGCACACACACACACACACATCTCAACACACCACACCTCACACACACACACTCTCTCACACACACACACACACACACACACACACACACACACACACACACACACTCACAATGAATTAGTCTGGCTATAACCATATAGCCAAAATGAGCCAGAAGACTGAAATAAGAGGTTAAAATCAGATCACACCCAGAAGGATTAAGCTCTGATAAAGCATTCCTGTTCATTTTTGTTACATTTTTATAGAATTGTAATGTTTTGTGTAACAAAATGCTTTCTGTGTCCTGGTTTGAATGTAGTAATAATAATGCAAAAACCTACACTTCAGATCAACATGGAAAACAACAACAAAAATATAAACCTTGACAAAAAGTAGTCTTTGAGAATGCGTTAATATACATTTAAATCCACAACATAATAAAAGTAAACAATTATTTATAAAAACAACTAGGGAATTCACAAGCCTCTCTATAGAGTCCTATACAGGCATCTAGTGGTTACACATATTAATTAGTGGATTAAAGGCCTAGTCTCTATTTTAATCTGAAATACTGCATTAATTGAAAAATAATTGTAATAATTTAGGGGGGATTTTTTTTTTTACTATTTTCAATGGGAAAAAAAAATTATAATTATTGCATAAATATTAATTAGTACCATAAAAATCTCTCAAAATACAAAGGAAAAAAATACATATTATTGAACAAAAATATATTAGATTGATTTTACTGAAGAAGAAAAAAGTTACATTTCAGGTGTCCGTTTACTTTTGACTGCGAAGACCATGAGTGTGACTCCCAAATGAGGAGTGTACAAGGGTTAAACCAGCTCATGACCAGCTAAGGACCAGCTTAAACCAGCTCATGACCAGCTAAGGACCAGCTTAAACCAGCTCATGACCAGCTAAGGACCAGCTTAAACCAGCTCATGACCAGCTAAGGACCAGCTTAAACCAGCTCATGACCAGCTAAGGACCAGCTTAAACCAGCTCAAACCAGCAGCCATGCTTCAAAACATACCTAACCAGCATATGCTGTTTTTTTCAACAGGGAAGGTCGAGGAATCTGGATGGGACAGGGTAATAAGCCAGTGGGGAGCAGGTAAGGAAAGTATTTGGGGTGGAGACAGTTGTGTGTTAAATCAAGGAATAACTGAGTGACAATATGCTGTCACTGTATACCTGAAGACTGAGACCCAGAAACTGATCAGGAGCTGGAGCGGAAGCAGACAGGGTGTGACATCAATACCAAAGTGAGAGACCCATGGGTTAACCAATCCCAGAAGGGCTTCTTCTTTTGCCTGATGGCCTCTGTCACCACCAGTGTCCACTAGAGTTTTTTTCACAACATCATTTAGCAACTTTTAGCAACAAGTCGACCTTCCTTTAGCAACTTTCTCTGAAAATGAGTTGGCAGCACTGGTGTGTGTTGTCTGTCAGACGGTGACAGATGGAGTCAGCTTGCATAGAGTCAGTATCTGGTGATGGAGGGTGAACGCTGTGGATGTCTGGCAGAGGCTGGAGTGCAGGATAATCGTTCGAGCATGAAGTCATGTGTTGAGCTGAACGGAGAGCTGGATGAAGTCCTCTAGTCCTCTAGTCCTATAGCATCATCATACGCTGTGAGCTGCAGGCACAAAGATGGCTCAAGGCCCTACTGATAACAGACTGAGAAGGGTGCAAAATAATGACTTCTGTAAATGGGTGAGAACGGGTTTTAGGGACTGAGTGACTGGGCCGGCCTGAGTCTGACTCACCCACTGTAGGGCAGCAAGCTGATCGAGGCTATTTTTGTGGAAGAAATCCACTGCAATCCTCGGCTGAGCCAGAGTAGAGTGCTGTGTTGACCGTGGGGCTGATGAAGGACGGTTGTGAATTGTGTGTGATTCAGTTGTTGTGGAACAAGCGCTGGACGGAGCTGTTGGAGTATCTCCTCGATGGGATCCAGCTGTGCAGAATGGATGAAGAGTCAGACACAGAAGATGGACTTCACAAAGGTAACTGAAGCAACAGAGCAAGCAGGTAAGTGAATGTGGATAAGCGACAGGATTTTTTTTTGTTTGTTTGTTTCATTATGAAAGCAGTGACCCCCAACATTTTTACAGCATTTAAATTTAAAACAACATGATGTACTCAAAAGCTGTTACAAAAATATTATAATATTTAAGTTTATATTTTAGTTTGAAGGACATGATTTAGATGCAATGTCTCCAACCATCTTCAATTCAAGTTTATTTGTATAACACTTTTTACGATACAATCGTTGCAAAGCGCTTTACAGGAAATTAAGTTTCTACAATATATTTATACATTGTAGAAACTTAATATATTAACTTATGGCAAAATTAGTTAATTCTGCATGTTGTTGGGGATCAGAGGTTGGCATCCTCTGAGGTCCTCCGAGGGGTCGGCATCATCTCTGATGTTTGTGTTTGGTCATCTCAGATCATTTAAGGGCTGGATCCAGACTGAAGCTTGTGTAATTCCTAGAAACAGAGAAACAAAGAGACATAATTAGCGTAGCTGTTGTTTCATCCAAGCAAAAATTATTTGTTCAACACAAGCTAAAGAATAATATTGTGCGTTTGATGAGATATAACTGCAGTACAAGATTATGAGATGCATTATATGAATGCATTATGTGAATGCTTGGCTAAAGAGATGTGTCTTTAATCTAGATTTAAACAGAGAGAGTGTGTCTGAACCCGAACGTTATCAGGAAGGCTATTCCAGAGTTTGGGAGCCAAATATGAAAAAGCTCTACCTCCTTTAGTGGACTTTGCTATTCTAGGTACTACCAAGAGTCCAGAGTTTTGCGACCTTAGGGAGCGTGATGGATTGTAGCGAGATAGAAGACTAGTTAGGTACGCAGGAGCTAAACCATTTAGGGCCTTATAGGCAAGTATTAATATTTTGTAACTGATACGGAGCTTAATAGGTAGCCATCTTGAGAAGTATGTGATCATATTTCAGGTTTGAATTTTCCTACTGCTTATTCTCTCTCTTTTAATTTTTTTTATTATATATATATATATATATTTTTTTTTTTTTTTTTTGGCTCAATAAAAATGTTCTCACTGTTCATTGGAGGATTATTTCATTCATCTGAAGAGTTTTTTTCTTCAGTAAAGCCACATGAGGGCGCTACACATAGCTATCATCATGAGAATGAACATGTGTTCCTCTGCCAGCCTGTGTTTCAGAATAACCTACTTTACAGTATATGTGATACTTGGACCAAAACATACTGGAAATGATTTTTCCCCTAAGCTTAAAATAATAGTACAAAATGTAATTGAAATAGTTCACCCAAAATGAAAATTTGCTGAAAATTCAACACAATAATCCACAAGTGATCCACACGATGTACAACACAAAGATATGTACTGATACACAGATGACAGCAAACATGTCTGTATAATGTTATATTTGATGTTTGATTGTAGGTAGCACCAGTGGTGTAGTGGTGGCTGGAGAAGTGGGTATACTCTTAATTTATGCCCCCAATTTTTTTTAAACGGCCTGGCAAAGGATGAACGACCTGTGTCATAAACGCATTGACATGTATAACTAGTCTAAACATATTTAGTTCACTATTGTAATATTTGCACACTGTCACTTAACTTCTGCTGCTTGAGCAGGCCCGTCGCCAAGGGGGGGCATTAAGGGGCAGTGCCCCCCCAAATGACTCGACGTGCCCCCCTGCGCATGATCACGAGTGAACTTAATATTGAGAACGAAAAACGTTTATTTTACTGATCTAGTCTATGAATATTGCGGGGGTAAAAAATCATGTATTCAGTAGCATTTAGCTCAAAGAACCACTAATCTTAAGTTATTAGGAAGCTAATAACACAGTGGTGTATAGTGGACGGGCAGCAGTGCGGGGCGCACATAACAGCACAGAGGATTCACACAGTGTCCTCACGCACCTGCAGCGCTTCTGTAGGGAGAAAAACATCATAAAACAACATAGGCCTATATAAAAGGAATAAATAAATAGTCCTGAATGAAATGTATTTCACTTAAATAATTAACATATAAAAAAAAAAAAAAAAAAAACTGCGGACATGTCTACACTGAGTTTTGTTTTATTTTTGGGACCGCACATTTTACATGCCGAATTCAGTTTCTCTTTAAATACATTCGTTTTGGCAATACTTTTATATGTTCTTTATAATGAATGCCATTAGGCTATAATTTGTGTTTTATTTTATGATTTGTATATATAAATTTATACTATAATTTTGTCTGATATGAGTCTAGGCTATAGCAGTTTTTTTTTTAATCCATGCACCAAATGTTTTAAAGATGGCTCAAAAACATTTTGCAAATTAGGCCTACTTTATTGCATTACAGGTGATTTTAAAGAACTTTTCACTATTAACTTGTATAAAAAATGTAAAATGTATAAAACATTGTCATAAATTCGTTGTATTCCCATTTTAAAATACAAATTCACTGTTATAAGCCTACAGATAGCAAAAAAAATCGTTTTAGCATAGCATATAGTGTAGCATGATGTATAGATAAATCATATAAGTGTCTTAACTTTAAAACATAGCCTAAAACCCTTAAATTCCCTAAAATCTCCCTTTGCTCAGCGCATG
>CM049861.1:28519095-28561595 GCA_027422415.1 Schizothorax lantsangensis | reverse complement strand
TCTACGAGTTTTCTCATTCTTGTCTTAATTATGATGCTTTTAACAAAACTGAAACTAAAGGACTGAATACACTGAAGGGAGTTTCTGTGTTGGTTTTTCACAGGTGTTTTACCCATATTTTGAATTATGCATTGCATGGTGTAATGTTTGAGGGTTTAAGACAATATCTGTGAACTTAATGCAAAAAGTAGCGGTAATTTATTGCCAGGATATTATCTTTTTTGGGGGGGTGATACAAGAGCCTGCTTACTGAATACATAGTTAACTAAAAAAAAAAAATTATAATAACAGCTGCCATAACTTAAAACATTACACTGATTCAAAATGATGCATTATGCACCTACATCATCTTATAATATTAACAGCTTTATTAAATTTAAAGAGCTGGCACAGACATTTAGGAAAACACCAAAAGCCAATATTATCTACAAACACACAACAGAAGCAGCAGCACAGAGATAAGATCAGTTTATCAGTATATCGATCTGCGTATAGCTTCCATCTAAATACTGTAGCGTCATCCAGAGATTGACACACAGCCTCACTACCAGTAAAACAACGGGGAAAGAGCTCTCCATCACACAGGTTTCTAGAAAATAGTCTGCAAAAGCACTTTCGGTCTGAGTCAAATCAAAAACAGATAACTAGTCCAGAATAAAATCATACACAGAGCAAACCAAGCCACGGCACATGATCTTTGATCCATCTGATTCAATGCTATCAGATACCTATAAATACAGCATTGCTTCCCTGCCATCATGCATCTTATGCAATTTATCCAGTTAAGCCTTCTCTCTGACATTATATTGTAGCTCCCCTTGTTTTTTTCTCTAACTATCCCCAAAACTGCAGAAATAAACACTTCTTTTATGTGCATGCAATTGTCTGGATGTGGTTTCGACTTCTTATATCACAGTTGCACTTTTCATCAGTTTTAGCATCAGAAGTTTTGTTAAAGGCACATTCTGTCGTCACACTCACCCTCATCTGTCTTCTGCAGATCTCTCAGTCCATGCATTAGTTATATAGGATCGTGTTGGATGTGCAGCGGCATGAACCAGCTGTGACGTAAACCATCTCTTTTAAAGCTTTTAGCCTGAATCCTCCTGCGCTAATAAACACAATTCAATAACATCTCCACAATGGCTCTTCAGCTCTACATTTCCAGCTGGTGCATCTAAACAAAAACGTCTTCAGCTAAATTAGTCTAACAGGAGGGTCTGGAGGTAAAGATGGGAAACCAGAGGGAAATGCATGATCTGTTTCTGTGTTTATATCTATGTCTACAGCATGCACTTACACACACACACACACACACAGAGAGAGAGACACACAGGATGTCTGTGGTGACAGGGATCTCTATCACAGGATACAAAACCATTTTCCCACCTTGTTCACATACAATACTCTCAAACACAGAGAAAGCTTCGGCATTCATCATCCACATGCATCTCATCTGAAGGCTTTTATATGATCCCCAACCAAAAATGCATGACATTACTTAGTATCAACAGAATGTGTTAAAGGGATCGTCAAAATAAAGTGTTACCCAGAAACTATCTGAGAAAGCAACTAGAAAAATCAATCAATTGGTTGAACTAATGTGCAAAACATAATTGAATTTTTTTTTTAAGAGGAATTGTCTGAAATAAAATGTTAGAAATGAACTTCGATCTGTAAACTCGGCCTGATATCTGAAACCACGTTCTCTAATGTTCACCTGACATTTTGCATGCTTTTGCTATTGTTGCAGAAATTGTGCCTTATTTTTTGAAGTGCTTATTTCCTGCCTGGTTTCATCATTTCCTGCTCAAGGGACAAATATCACACGCGTGTCGTGATTGCCTGAGAAACAATGCGTGCAGCACAATGGAATCTCTGTCTGTGTATCACGGGGCCATCAGCCGAGAGACCTGCGAGACGCGTCTGTGTGAAGCGGGTAAAGACGGCAGCTATTTAATTCGAGACAGTGAGAGCGTTCCTGGTGCATACTGCCTCTGCGTTCTGTAAGTCCTCCAGAAATCTCTGCTTTTTCTCATTTAGCCTCACTCAAGTTAGTGAACGGTGCACTGAAAACAAAGATAAAGCAACTCTTTTGACTCAGTAAATGTGCAAAGCAATTGCAAATAACACATTAAATTAAATATGAAAAAGTTTTTTTTTTTCTTGTGCAACATACTCAAGTGCTCTTTATTTAATTTATAATGTGTGAATGTAGCATTTGTTTTTACAGTGAAGTGTGATGTTTAGTCTGTGTTTTTAACCTGATCTGATTTGTGCCGCAGGAGTAATGGTTTCGTCTTCACATACCGGCTCCAGAGAGACGCGGCGGGCTCCTGGGCGGCCGAGGTGAGCGACAGACATCAAACACATACAGACACAACCAAAAATAAACCTCATACACAAACAACAGCAGAGACTATCAATTAAAACACTCCAGCTCTGAACTGTCCTGGAATTATCAACTTTTGAACATGTGCATTTCAGACAATTTTATGACTAATAAATGGCCCAGTAATAATAATTAGTATTTGTATATTTGTACTTGTATTAAGAAATTGTAGTATGTGTGTGCGTCCTCGTTTGTAAGTTATAATTGTCTTTTGTAAGCTGAATAAAAGCATCTGTTCAAACAAAGAAGGAAACCATCTGTGCCTGACATATTCAGGGAAATAGATTCTTGATTTTTTTTATTATTGTTATATGTTATTATTAGCATTTGTTTTAAAATGGTCTGAATTTGTGATATTGCTACGAATCCCAAATATGTGGTATAAAAAGTTACTTCAAGCCTGTCACATTAATGCTGGAATTGTACTTGATGCAAAAACATCACACTTTAATATAACTGAAAGAAAAGAAAAGAAATAAATAGTAATAGCCCAGAATATTTCTCTTTTGAAACATGCTTTTTGCCTATATTCAACATTGTAGAAATAGGTAAACAAATAAGTAAACCGTCATATATATATATATATATATATACAGACACACAAATTGCCTGATATTCTAATGACAAGCAAACATTTAATATTTGCATATTTTTATATTTAAGGTTATTTTGCATGTGTAATATATATATATATATATACAGACACACAAATTACCTGATATTCTAATGACAAGCAAATATTTAATATTTGCATATTTTTATATTTAAGGTTCTTTTGCATGTGTAATATATATATATATATATACAGACACACAAATTACCTGATATTCTAATGACAAGCAAACATTTAATATTTGCATATTTTTATATTTAAGGTTCTTTTGCATGTGTAATATATATATATATATATACAGACACACAAATTACCTGATATTCTAATGACAAGCAAATATTTAATATTTGCATATTTTTATATTTAAGGTTATTTTGCATGATGTAAATTGATATTGTGTTTATCCATCAGTTATAATTATAACACACAGCTGTGTATTTCTGAGAATGAGTCAAACGTATAGAGTTATGGAGAGGTATTTTCTGAATGAGGTGAGATTAAACAGAGAGAATTCTCTCAGCAGACATCTGTCTCAGAGATGAGCTGTTTTATAAAGATAACATCTCATCTTGAAACTACATGACGTTATAGCTACAGATATGATATAGATGAAATAAAGAAAACAATACGGGCAGCATTATGTGCATGCACTTAACAAACAAATTTAAACAGTCTTGTAGTTAGTTTAGTTGGTGTTTAGTCCAACAAACTCCTTGCAAAGATGTTTTTGTTGTTGTTGTTTATTTATTTACTCATCATTTTTTGCAGACAGCACCAGGTCAAACTAAACGCTTGTTCCGGAAAGTCAAGAATCTGATAAGTGCCTTTGAGAAGCCGGACCAGGGCATCGCCGTTCCTCTCCTGTACCCCGTGACTGTCCAGAAGCACTGCTAATGTTCCTCATGACTACATCTCACTGTATGATCATGCTCTTTTACACATGTGGATTTATGTACATATAAAACGATTTGTATAAAAGGAAAAGTTTTTGTTTGTTTTTTTGTAATGTGAGGAACTGAGAAAGCCTCATGTAAAATGTTTTTAATACTGAGATCAATGGTCAACAAATATGAGTTTTAATCCTATTCTCAAACTATTAACATGCAGTTATTTAGGTGTATTATCATTACTAAACTGACCAATAAAGTGCTGCATTACTTCATTCTCATCTCGTCAAGAACTTTTTAAAGCATCATTTTTATTTGAAACTGATTACATATATCAATAAAATCTGGTAATATAATTTTTTTTTTTTTGTGGTTCATTTTAATAAGTCACACATCAGTTATTATAGTGTAATAACAATAATTCTCTTTCAAAACATGTTTTGTGCTGCATATACAATGTTTTATGGTTGAAGTAGAAATAAATATGAACTAAATCATAATTTTGACTACTCCTGACCACATTACATGAACATGATTTTTTGCATGGACAGAGCAAGAACATAAAGTGTTAAGTGTTTCGAATGCATCTTTAACACTGTTAAACTAAACACACAGTAAACACTAACAACTCTGAATTAAGTGTAAGTGGTTTATCTGGCGTTCGTTTACGTGTGAAATTCTGTTCATTACTGTAGGTGCCTAATAATAGAATACTGGAAACTTATTTCAAAAGAAAATAATATAAATTCTTAAAATCAGCACACACACACACACACACACACACATATCAGAATCAGAATTGGCTTTATTGCCAGGTATGTTTGCACACACGAGGAATTTGTTTTAGTGACAGTAGCTCCACAGTGCGACAGAATGACAGCGACAGGACACAGATAATAATAATAATTGAAAAAATAAAATAAAAATAATAATAGTAATGTACAAATATACAAAATGGACAATATGCAAAAAAGCACAATATACAAAATAGACAATTCAGTATGTACAGGTATGTTAGGTGCAAATTTGAAATGTAATAAGTAAATTGTTAAGAGTTAAGTGTTCATGAGATGGATTGCTTGGGGGAAGAAACTGTTCCTGTGTCTGGTCGTTCTGGTGCTCAGAGCTCTGTAGCGTCGACCAGACGGTAACAGTTCAAAGAGGGAGTGTGCTGGATGTGAGGGGTCCAGAGTGATTTGACCAGCCCTTTTGCTCACTCAGGATAAGTACAGTTCTTGGAGAGTGGGGAGGGTTGTACCAATGATTCGCTCAGCAGTCCGGACTACCCTCCGTAGTCTTCTGAGGTCAGATTTGGTAGCTGAGCTGAACCAGACAGTTATTGAAGTGCAGAGGACGGATTCAATGATGGCAGAGTAGAACTAGCAGCTCCTGTGGTAGGTTAAACTTCCTCAGCTGGCGAAGGAAGTACAACCTCTGCTGGGCCTTTCTCACAATGGAGTCTATGTGATTGTCCCACTTCAGGTCCTGGGAGAAGGTGGTGCCCAGGAACCTGAATGACTCCACTGCAGTCACAGTGCTGTTCATGATAGTGAGTGGGGGGAGAGCAGGGGGGTTTCTCCTGAAGTCCACGATCATCTCCACTGTTTTGAGCGTGTTAAGCTCCAGGTTGTTAAGACTGTACCAGACAGCCAGCTCCGTTTATATTTTTGTTCAGTGTGTGTGTGTGTGTGTGTGTGTGTGTGTGTGTGTGTGTGTGTGTGTGTGTGTGTGTGCGTGCGTGCATGCGTGTGTGTGTGTAGATAGATAGATAGACAGTCAGACAGACAGACAGGCAGATAGATAGATAGATAGATAGATAGATAGATAGATAGATAGATAGATAGATAGATTTATTATAGATTATAGGTTATTTTTACATAGACATCTTTGAACAAATCTTTGTAACAGAATTTATTGAGCATAAAATAAATATGAAAAGTACAAATAAACTGAAATGGATATTACAGTGGTTAAACTTAATTCGTATTTTTTATTAATATAGTAATGATGAATAAAGTATATGGTAACACTTTAGTATCGGGACCATTTTCTCCTATTAAGTAGTTGCTTAATACCATGCCTATTATTAAAATATTGACTGTTTATTAGTGCTTATAAAGCACATATTCTACATGAGCATATTCTATACATCCCCAATCCTACCCAATACCTCAACTTAACAACTAACTATAATGAGCAGCAAATTAGGAGTTTATTGAGACAAAAATCATAGTTAATGGTTTGTTAATAGCAAGAATTGTACCTTCAGATAAAGTGTGACCAAATATGTTTATTAGTAGGCCTGTACTGCTGAATATATGTATTGCAAACTAGTCTGGATATTAAAACAGTAGTTATTGGTGTTTGTCATGGCAGAAAAAATGAGCCAATCCATGCTGAAGTTTTAAACATGTTTTAATGCTCTATAAACACTATGATAAAAGTCCTCGCTTTCTAAGACAAAGTGCTACCCTCAAAACAACACACTTCAGCGGGTGCCATTAACAGTGTGTGATGGTCTCTGAGCGACAGTGAATAGATGAGCGCAGAATATGCTTTCCGTGGTTAATAATCACTTTAACATTAACAGTTAGCTTGTGCTGAGAGGAGCTGAAAACCTCAGTGTTCGAGTTCAGATGTGCATAAGTGCAAGGTTATATGTTTAGATGCTGCATTTGGGCATATTTGTTTTTTAAGTACAGAACAAATATTCCATGCAGGCTCTGAATTGATATGAATTTATGAACTGCTTGCTCAGAGGATGCCAACCCTCAGACAACATACAGAATTACCATATATTGCCATAAGTTAAATATATGAAGTTTCTACAGTATATAAATATATTATAGAAACTTAATTTACTGTAAAGCTGCTTTGCAACGATTGTATCGTAAAAGGCGCTATAGAAATAAACTTGAATTGAATTTAATTTAATTGAATTGCTGAATATATAATTATAATACAACATCCCAGAAAAATGCTTAAGGCTTATATATATATATTTTTATTATCATTATTTTTATTTTACTCATGGATGCATGACATGGGCTTAAAGATGCTAAGATCTGAGGTGTACAAATGGCCCTTCGCTACTGTTTTAGCATTACCTTGCGTGTCTTGGAAACCATTTAAACCGTAGCAGATGTGTAAAGGTCCACTGAAGGCACAGATAAACTCACACAATCAGCCACATCAGAGTGAAACGAAACAGAGCAAACCACCTCTTTCCTGCTCCTTCCATTCTGTTTCTGCTGTGGTTGCTTATTTAACACCTTAATGAGCATATTTTCCTTTTCAAAAAATGTATTTAATCAAACTTTCCTAATACAAAGATGAATTCACCACAACCTTTAAGCCACCCACACGCTGTCCTTTCATCTCAAACCAGCAGTTTCTCCATTCAATGTGTGTGAGAAGAATCGCTTGGATGGAAACTGAAGCATGAGTGCTTCAATAAATGCTCAAACATGTTCTTAAATAATTTATGCATGACAATCTCCTGGATAACTCAACTGATTTAGACAAGCACTAGTTTGATGAGGACTTTCCCTGCGATCTTTTACTTTGAAACGACTAGCATTTAAATGTCAAGCAATGAACTAGGTTTGACCTAATGACTAAATGCATTTATGAATTGTAAAATCAAAACAAGCTTGTGCATTTATACAAAACGACAATACACTGCCAAAGAACGACAACACAAATTATAATAGTCATTACTTACTTGCAATTGACCTATCGTTAAGCCCCGCCCCCCTTAGTTACTGTTGCTCCCTCGGACAAACAAACAGAGTTGCTCACTGTCTTACAATGACAGCTACAGTGACAACCTTGTCCCACAATGTTTTTGCACAATTTTGGACACAGAAGGCCACCAAATGGGAATTAAATATTCCATGGAGGGATTTATAACATATTTTAACATAAATACACGGTGGGTAACTCGAAGCGAGGGTTTACAGATCACAATGCAAGCGGGAGAAGTCTCATATTACGATCGCGGATGACAACATGCAGGATCAACACTGTTCATGTATCACAGGGTACGATTACATTAATGTACATTTAACCAGTTTAATATGAAGAAACAGTGAAATGTAGACCTTCGTTTATGTGTTTTTGACCTACACTGTACAAGACGCGAGAACATGCTATTTAGGTTTGTACGTTAGCATGGACTCACTAACTTTAACGTTAGCTAGTTTTAGCCAGAGATACCTTGCTGAATCACAAGATAACATTAACGTTCTGCTTGAGCAGATGAAAATTGTAACTTAATGAGTGTATGACAACCAGAAAATGAACGTTTTTGTCTTCATTTGTATTGGGGTTGAATACTTATGGACATTTTGCTCTGTTTTGTTTGGATTCAGGAAATGTAATACAATAAATGATATTGCCCATCCTCTCAGGATACCTGGAATCAGTGTTACAAGTACCCCAGGCACATTGTGTTTCCATTTTTGGAGCATAAACCCCATAAAACCGATGCGAGCTTCCATGTTTCTCTATGACTCTGAAACCTAAAGATGTCCGAGTTCCGCTCCCCGTGCAACTGATACTCAATTACCATTGGCTAGTCTGCGTTCGAGGGGAGGGGCTTACCGATAGGTCAATTGGATCATTCTGAGGAAGCAATGCCATTTATGAGCAATGTGTGTCCCCAGCTTTACTGATTTAATTTACAGCATACTGCACTAAATCACATTATTTCACAGGTTTGACACTGTATACATGTATGTAATGTCAATATCTGCATGTCATTAGAACATAATAACTTGATGACAAGATAATGATGACAAGATAACATGGTGGATGGATGGTGAGTGTGGATCACAGTGCCAGGTGTGTTCCTCTGTGAATGGGGCAGTGTACAGTGGGATTGAGATGCTGGACCACAGAGAAGGAGAGGTGTACCAGGAGCTTTGGAGCAGGAATCATCTGAGATAGGTATCACTGAGAAATAGATTGCAGGTAAGCAGTCGTGTTTCCACATTGGAGACCAGACAAAGACTGAGGCTGAGGAGTTTGCTTAAATTGTGATTTGATTAGTGCGTTGATGAATGATGGGTGCTGGTTATTAGTTTTTAGGTGACATGGGTCGTAACATAGGGGTGACAGTGGAGCCTGGTGTATTTGTGACATTATGGCCTACTCCTGAGGGCTAAGGACCCTGATGCTGTGTCAAGCCGGTGGAAGACTATTTGAGGGAGTTTGGGGCATACTTGGCCCAGGCAAGGAACTGGTTCCAGGAGTTTGCCTGCTGTTAAGTGTCAAGGGGTCTTAGAGTTGGCACACTCTTGGCAATGTATGGGAAAAAGTGTCTGCTTTTGTGGTCTTTGAGCCAGGTCGATAGGATATTGAGAAGTTGAACCTTGTGAAGAAAAGGGCCCAGCAAGCTTGGTCGGGGTAAGGCGTGTCGTGGAGTAGTTATGGATTTTTGTGGTCAGTAAGGACTGTGGATAGATACCAGGTTCCCTCTAACCAATGCTTCCATTCCTCTAAAGCAATCTTTAGAAGCTCGCAATTGCCAATGTCATAAATTATTTTCTCTTGAATGAGTTTCTTTGAAAATAAGGCACTTGGATGTAGTTTTGATGGTGTCACCTGCTGCTGAGAAAGCACTACTCCTACCCTTGTGTGGTCCACTTTAACAACAAAGGGTTTCTTAGGGTCAGGATAAGGAGCAGTGCGCTGGACTAAGCCAACTTGAGCTGTTGCATGGCTTTGGTGGCGGCTGGGTTCCAGGACTGGGGTCCTGACCGGTTGGTCAGTGGAGTGGTGATGGACCTGAAGCTATGGATAAAGCGGCAACAGAAGTTGGCAAATCCAAGGAAGCGTTGTAACTCTTTAACTGTTGTGGGTGTGTGCCAGTACAGGATAGCAGATACCTTCCCCTCATCCATCTGAATACTATCTTTACTGATGTTTTAACTTATGAATTGATGGAACGTGCATTTTGTGGATTTGAGGAACAGATCAAATTGAAGCCAGCGTTGGAAGACCTCTGAGAGGTGCTGGCGATGTTTGGCCAAGCTCCAGGGGTAGATGTCATTGATGTAAACTGGTGTAGGTACTTCCAGAGCACCTCATGCATAAAAATCCTGGAATACGGAGGGAGCGTTCACCAGGCCAAACGGCATCACCAAGTATTCATAGTGACCCATGGGGGGTCATGAAGGCGGTCTTCCATTTGTCTCGCTCACATATCCGGATGAAGGTATGTGCACTCTGGAGGTCCAACTTAGTAAAGATGTAGCACCTCTTAGATGTTCCAGGGCTGCTGGGATGAGGCCACTTTTTTGTAATATACTTTTTATAACTTTTTTCACCTCTGCAATAATCTGCCAAGTGTCTTCTTTAAAAAGAGACCAACCTTAAGTCTCTGCTCCTAAGCATTCAAAATGTATAACAATTTAAGTTGGAAATGTCATTTTCAGGCCTATACTCAAAAAGTGGAACCGACAGTTAACAGGTTAAAAAAGGACTTGATTAATTAACATGCATTTTCTGAACACTTCCAACTGAAAGTAAAAACTAGAGGCACGTGTAGTCGTGTAGTCACTTGTGTGTGGAGGTCTGCGGTTCAGGTGCTGGTGATGCAACACTTCAGAGGGCTGAGGGTGTTTAGTGTGTGTACGCTGGCTCCCGTCTCTCTGTCTGACTCTCTCCACTCATGAGGTTTGGACTTAACACCATGCAGTGCAATCTAGCACTTGTGCACTGCAGGGCTGATCGCTCCACATGACACATATGATCTGCGGGCAGCAGCACATCCATGCTAGCACAGGTCACATAGAAAGAGACGTCGACGCGAACATGGTACGTGTTTTGTGTGTCTTCTGCAAACAAATGTGGTTAAACTGTAAACATCTGTGGCTGCAGCTCCCTGTCTCTATCTGATGGGTGCAAAAGCTAACCGTTATGGTGTTTTCTCACCATCTTTAGTTTTTTTTCCAATGCATAGTCACTCTCCTTGACCTTCCTGAGTACGATTCGGTTGCAAATCTCAAAAGAGCGGCTTGGAAATATTGGGGCGCGTGCCAAATGAAAAATGGTTTCCTGTTTGTGCGTGAAGTTGAGCTCTTCGCACCTTTGCAAAATCTTCCCACAGTTTGGGGCGTTGCATTTTTGCTCAGTATCTGAAAACTGGCACCATTTTAGTCAGTTTCATAAACTGAAACATGTTTTTTTTTCACCCCACGAGTGAGATTGAAATGATTTTTTGACCTCTGAACTAGGAAACATCCCCAGTTTCCATTTCAGAAATCTGATCGATCTGGTTTTCTGACATGAGTGCATAAGACGAAGGTGTTCTTTTGCAAATTAATCACATAATGCTGAACTTTCCATCAAATAAATCAATGGGGCTGCGGCGGTGGAAACTTGTGTGAGTTTAGTTCAGCTCCAACTCTAATCAAACACCCTCAGATCATAAAAGATCAGGATGAGTTTGTTTCTTCATCAGGTTTGGAGAAATGTGTTCCTGGAGCTCAAAAGCAGTTATAAGTAACACAGGTATATTTGTAGCAATAGACAACAATACATTGTATGGCTCAAAATTATCCATTTTTCTTTTATGCCAAAAATCATTAGGATATTAAGTAAAGATCATGTTCCATCAAGATATTTTGTAAATTTCCTACCGTAAATATATCAAAACTTAATTTTTGATTAGTAATATGCATTGCTGTGAACTTCATTTGAACAACTTTAAAGGTGATTTTCTCAATATTTAGATTTTTTTTGCTCCCTCAGATTCCAGATTTACAAATAGTTGTATCTCAGACAAATATTGTCCTATCATAACAAACCATACATCAATGGAAAGCTATTTATGTATCCTTCAGATGATGCATAAATCACAATTTAAAAAAATTGACACTTAAGGCTGGTTTTGTGGTCCTCGTTCACAAATGCATCACTGCATCAGTGTCTCAGCAATGGATGCTCTGCAGTGAATGGGTGCCGTCAGAATGAGAGTCTGATAAAAACATCACAATAATCCACACCACTCCAGTCCATCAGTTAACATCTGAAGAAGACAAAACCTGAAACAAATCCAGCATTTTTACCTTTAAACTCTCACTTACGGCTAAAATACAAATCCAGTATATTGCTTTCTGACTTCACAGATAATATCAACTGAAAAGCTCAAAGGGAATTTGAACAAAATATGATATTTTGGAGCAAAAAGCCAGCTGTTATTGTGCCAGTCCTTCCCCTCATGTTAGTGTTGTTCATTCTGGTTAAATTAGTTTGGATTATTTTAGTGCCATCTTGTGGCTAGAGCTCACTATTGTGAGATAATTCATTTAGACGATGTATGTAAAACTGCTTTTTAAATCCTCTTTATCAGAAGTTTGCACTAAACAGATGCTTTCCAGATAAAATATGCTTTAACAGACATCGATGTATCTGTAAATCACACAATTCTGTAAAGAAAAATGTCAAACATTAAATAGATGTCTATTTTAATTTTTTCCAATAATCAGAGTAAGAACTTAATCGCAGCAAGATGTTCATATGTCTGTTTATTGTGATTAAAATGCGCATATGCCACATATTTTACTGTGATATGGTTGTTTAATTGCATCAATTTGATTGAAGTGTTGTGTTTACATGAGGTAAAGATTAATTGCAATCTCATTATAATCCTCATTTGTAAATTGCTTTGAATAAAAGCGTCTGCTAAATGACTAAATAAATAATAATAAATAATAATCACATTATGAGGTGCATGTAAACATATATTAATATTACCGTGAATTAAATAAACCATGTGCAAATCAAGAATTTTAAGTTTCTAAATATATCTTGAATTTCTATGGGTTCGTGCTCTCAGCAGCTACAGCTAGTTAATTATGGCAATTTATTATTATTATTATTATGGCATACTTGCTTACTGCTTACTGCCCAGTACACAATGCATACTGCCTACTATTTTTAAAGAATAGTGTGTGAAACAGTATACAATAAGCTACAAATGTTTCAGAGTAGTATGCTTAATTGTCACATGACAAACAAAAACATTAATTCAGCACAGCACCTTACAAACAAATGTGCTAACTATTGTTTTACAAAGGCTTGTTAATAAGGCTTTATATTAGTAAACAGTGCTATATTGTCCGATTGAACTCATTTCATAACTGAAGAACTTTACATAGGCTATTGGACTGAACTGAATGAGCTGTGTTTAACTGAACAATGATATTTGTGGCAGTTACACTAATTGGAAAGAGTGCTATATTCTAGTTACACTAAGTGCAAATAATGATAAATTCTGTTTACACTAAAATAGCATTTTCTTGAGCAACAGGTGTGTAAATAGTAGTTAGGTGGTAGATGTTTGTACTGTTGTAGTACATTATAAAACAGTATGCAATAACATATTGAGTGTAAATTTTATTTGATGAACGCCACTTTATTGGGACAAAAACCTACCTACAGCTAAGCACACTGTATTATTAATGAGGCGTTTAATCTCCACTTACTTATTTACTTATTTTTTTATTGAAATTAAATGCCTTTCTGATCTGGTATGTGATGAGAAAGGAGATGCACGAGTTTGATAAAAGCCAGAATCAAACTCGTATCACTCGCATCAGCAGCACACATCTGGCGTCGTTTACTCACTGCTTCACTGACTCTACAGAAACACACGTCTGTTGCAGAGCTGTTAGGCATTGGTGAGCGCAGTTAATGTAAATAACATCTGACAATACATTGATCTATTTGACCTTAGAGTAAATACACTCCGTTTCTTATCAGAGCTGCTTCACAGCGGAATTTAATTCTGTTTGCTTAATTTAAATATTAATTCTATTTATATATTATATTACTGCAATATTAATATTATTATGTAATATCTTTGAAACAATGTAAAGCGCTTAAGAGATAAAGCTGACGTCATTTGACTTGGAAAAGTGCGTAGAGATTAAAGTACAATTTATGTCCAACAAATGATATTGTTTTTATAGTTTGTGGTTTACATGTATATATATGTCTATACGTACACAGGGCTTGACATTAACTGTTTTGCTCACCGGCCACTGTGGCTAGTGATTTTCCAAATGTACTAGCATTCAGCATTTTCACTGGCCACAATTTTGTTGTTGGGAAATTACGTTTATAAGACTTAATACTGCATACAAAAATGTATCTAAATTGATTTCCATGAAGCTCGTCAGAGAAACTGAGGTAATTGAGCCTGACATTGAAAATGACATTAATCACTAATAAGGGTACTAAAGCAATTATAAGTAAGCTTACCAACAAAGCAAAGGTTTATGAACAATGTTTTGACATGCTCTTTCAAATAAAAAAGTTTAATTTATAAAACAAACTTTGATTTTTGTGAAAAAGGACATTTAAGCTAAAATGGGCCACAAAAACGGGCTGCATACACACACACACACACACACACACACTTTAAGACAGAAACTGAGGGTGAAAATAGGTTTACATTTACATTTACATTTAGTCATTTGGCAGACGCTTTTATCCAAAGCGACTTACAATTGGGGAGTACATAAAGCGATTCATCATGAAGAGGCAATCAGACAGAGGAAGTGCTCGTAACACCAAGTCTCAGTCATTGTTCAAATAAGTACAAGCTAGCAAGGGAAGGAGAGAAAGATAAAGGGAAATTTTTTTTTTTTTTTTTTTTTTTTTAAAGTTTAGGATGAAGTCAAGTAGTACCGAAAGAGATGAGTCTTCAGTTGTTGCTTGAAGATTGACAGGGATCCAGCATTCCGGATAGGGGTGGGAAGATTATTCCACCATCCAGGAATGGTGAATGAGAATGTTCTGGAGAGTGATTTTGAGCCTCTCTGTGATGGTACCACAAGGCGTCGCTCACTAGCAGATCTCAGACTTCTGGAGGGGATGTAGATTTGTAATAGTGCGTGGAAGTAGGAGGGTGCTGAGCCTGTGGTCGTTCTGTATGCAAGCATCAGTGTCTTGAACTTGATGCGAGCTGCCACTGGTAGCCAGTGCAGTGAGATGAAGAGAGGTGTAACATGGGTTCTTTTGGGCTCCTTGAAGACCAGTCGTGCCGCTGCATTCTGAATCATTTGTAGAGGTTTGATTGTGTTTGATGGAAGACCAGCCAGAAGAGCATTGCAGTAGTCCAGCCTAGAAACGACAAGGGCCTGGACAAGAAGTTGCGCAGCATGCTCTGTCAGGAAGGGCCTGATTTTTCTGATGTTGTGTAGCGCAAACCTGCAAGATCGAGCAGTCTTTGCAATGTGCTCTTTGAAGGTCAGCTGGTCATCAAAGATTACACCAAGATTTCTGACCGAAGTTGATGGGGTAATTATTGATGTGCCTAATTGAATCGAGAAGTCATGCTGTAGAGTCGGAGTGGCAGGGACGACAAGTAGCTCAGTCTTTGCCAGGTTGAGCTGTAGGTGATGTTCTTTCATCCATGCCGAGATGTCCGCCAGGCAGCCTGAGATCCGTGCAGCTACCGTTGTATCATCTGGTTGAAAAGAGAGATAGAGCTGTGTGTCATCGGCGTAGCAATGGTAGGAGAAGCCATGTGCCTGTATGATGGGTCCCAGTGATGTAGTGTATGTTGAGAAGAGGAGGGGTCCAAGAACCGATCCCTGAGGAACCCCAGTGACCAGTTGATGTGCTTTGGATACCTCCCCACCCCAGGCCACCCTGAAGGACCTACCGGTGAGATAGGATTCAAACCAGCGAAGGGGAATCCCAGTGATGCCCAGCGATGAGAGGGTGGACAGGAGGATCTGATGATTGACAGTGTCAAAAGCAGCAGAAAGATCGAGCAGAATGAGGACTGATGATTTGGAATCGGCCTTTGCGACTCGTAGGGCTTCAGTGACTGAGAGTAGCGCAGTCTCTGTTGAATGGCCACTCCTGAAACCTGACTGTTTATCATCCAGTTTGTTGTACTGTGAAAGGAACAGTGAGAGCTGGTTGAAGACAACTCGTTCGAGTGTTTTCGCTACGAATGGAAGGAGAGAGACAGGTCTGTAGTTTTCTAAAAGAGAAGTGTTTAATGTAGGTTTTTTGAGCAGTGGGGTTACCCGGGCCTGCTTGTACGCTGTGGGGAAGATGCCAGTGCGGAGAGATGTGTTGATAATGTGTGTGAGTGCCGGTAAGAGTGTGGGAGAGATTGCTTGGAGAAGGTGAGAGGGGATTGGGTCAAGAGGACATGTTGTAGGATGGCAGGAGAGGAGAAGTTTGGATACTTCCGCCTCGGTGAGGGGACAGAAGGAGAAGATGGGAGTTTGAGCAGTGGATGTGGTTGGTTGGAGGTCCTGTGTGTGTGGAGTTGAGAACTGGTTACCGATTGTTCTAGTTTTGTCGGTGAAAAAAGTGGCAAAGTCGTCAGCTGTTATAGAAGTGGTGGGCGGTGGTGGAGGGGGACAGAGGAGAGAATTAAATGTTCTGAAGAGATCACGCATGTCTGGAGCACTGTTGATCTTGTTGTGGAAGTGTGAGGATTTGGCAGTGTGGACTTCAGTAGAGAAAGACGAAAGCAAAGACTGATACCTAGTCAGGTCCGACGGATCGTTTGATTTGCGCCATTTTCTCTCTGCCGTTCTGAGTGTGGTCCGATGCTCACGAAGAACATCGGATAACCAGGGGTTAGAAGGGGTAGCCCGTGCTGGCCTGGAGGAGAGAGGACAAATGTCGTCTAGACAAGAGGTTAAGGTAGAGCATAAAGTGTCAGTAGCTGCATTCACATCCAGAGATGTGAAATGGATAGGTGAGGGAAGAGAGGAGGATACTACAGAGGAAAGAAGGGTGGGGGAAAGGGAGCGTAGGTTACGTCTGAAAGTAACCGGTAAGGGAGCTGGTGGCACCTGGGTAGAAAAATGTAAGGTAAATGTAATGAAGAAATGGTCAGAGATATGTAGTGGTTGTACCAGAATGTTATCTGTAGTACAGTTGCGTGTGTAAATTAAATCAAGTTGGCTGCCTGATTTGTGCGTGCTAGTAGTGGTAAGGCGTTTGAGATCAAATGAAGCTAGGAGTGAATGGAAGTCTGTAGCATAAGGCCTGTCTAGGTGAATGTTGAAATCGCCAAAGACTAGGAGTGGAGTGCCATCCTCCATGAAAGAGGACAGCATGCCGTCCAGCTCCTCTAGGAAGGTAGCTAGTGTTTGGCCAGGGGGACGGTAGATTAGTACTATCTGGAGTTTTATAGGAGCCGTTACAGTAATCGCATGAGATTCAAATGAGTTGTGATTGCCTAGGGGAGAATGGGTTGAGTATTTCCATTTGTTTGAAATGAGCAGACCAGTGCCCCCACCCCGGCCAACCTGCCTTGGGGTGTGAGAGAAAGAGAAATTTTGAGAGAGAGCAGCCGGGGTAGCGGAGTCTTCTGGACGAATCCAGGTCTCAGTCAAGCCCAAGATGCTGATAGTGGATTGTAAGGAAAAAGCAGAAATGAAGTCAGCTTTGTTGACAGCTGACTGGCAATTCCAAAGACCCACAGAGAAAGAAAGAGGTGCAGTAGAAGATGTAGCGATCGGGCGCAGGTTGGCAGGATTACGTTGCCGTCTGCGTGTGATTTTGGAGCGTGGTTGGGAGAGAACCGGAATGGTTTCGAAACACATGATAGAGGTGGAGGGATAGAGGATATGGAAGGAGAGTGTGTGAGGGAAGATAGAAATGATACTTAAGTGTGTGCTCGGTGTCGTTGCTCGGTTGAAGTCGCGCAGGAGAAGTCGTCTGTCTTTACACTCGTTGGTCTTCCCACGAGGAGGCTGAGCACGATGGCTGAACGCTTCCGCAGACGCTTCCGCGTCAGCGCACAGACGTCAAATAAATACGGTCTAGGAGACTAGAGTGAAAAAAGCTGAGGCCGGCTTCTGCTCAGCACAGCCAATAACCTTAAAGGACTGCTAATTGCTGGATACGAAACTAAACACTTCGCACAATCACACACGCTCGTTCTTAGCTGAGGTGCAAATTATTCAAATTGCCAGCAAGTGCAATCAAAAATATAAACCTCAACGAAAATGCACAATAGAAATAGGTAGGAAACGAAGTATTCCTTCCTAGCAGCAAGTAAATAATTTAAACAACAGAACTGCGAGTATTACAAAAGTATTACAAACTTACGCGAGCTGCCGTCCTTCTCTTCTGGTGACTAATCGGCTTTCCCCGATTTTTTATAGGCCTACTATAGATATGCATCCATACAAACTCTTAACAGTCTTTAAAAAAATACAAGTATTCACACATACATGCACACAAAAGACACCAATGCACAGAAACACACACCTACACAACACGATCAGTTCATTTTTAATTGCATTGTTTAATGAAATATTCATTCAACTTTCTATTTAATGAAATACATTTGTGGTGTTGCTATGGCACACTAAAGACTGATTTAAGCTGAAATGACCTTTGTTGTTCTCTTTTATATCGGCCCATTTTACCTGAATGTTGTGCCGTGGCTCAAGAAGGTACCTGCTGATACTCTCATCATTTTAAAACTTTTATACTTTTTCACATTTAAAAAATATATTTAAGAGACCCATGCTAATTTATAAGAACATCATTAGATCTCATGCAAAGCTTATTTGATGGTATTATAAGTCATTTACCAAAACGTGTCCCATTTTAGCTGTCTTCACCCTACTGGTTTTAACTCTTGTATAAAATACAATACGCTTCAGACACGCCCTCCGTCAAGCGTTGACGCCGACGCCCCGTGTGAATGCAGCGTGAGCCAGAGCGCGCGCACACACACGTCACACACCGGATGTGTGTGTGCACTCAGATCACTTGGACATGGTTGTGTACAAGAGGTAAAAAACGATATAAATACTGTTGGTTTTCTCACACAAACCGCTCGTTTCGTGTCTTAGGCCACCAATGTGTAGTTACGATGGGGAATTGTTTAATTTGGATTTCTCTGTGCATGTTCTTTTTCCCTCTTATAGAGACAGTGACCTATACCTGCCATTATATGACTGACAGACTAGAACGGTTTGACCTAAAAACATCAAAATTGGATCTACTGAAGAAAAAAAGACACCTAATTCTTGGATGCCCTTGGGGTAAGCTGATAGATACCACATTTTAATTTCAAAGTGAACTATCCCTTTAACAAGGCCGTATGTTATAAATATAAAAGCTAAGTTACATTTTTATGTTTCTTCTGTGTGCAGTTGTGTTCATTTGTTTTGATTCTTTCACACAGACAGCGTGAGCTTCAACTGGCACGACCTTGTTTTTACTGATTATCCATTATCAATCGCCATCTATACCGAGTGTAATAAAATCAGAACCATTCTCGCCGAAATTTCAGTGCAATTACATTAGTTGTGCGGTCGGGCAAGTAAAATTCTCTTCTTTCACTTCTACTTGTCCTGGACAAGCATTAATGTCGAGCTCTGTTACTGTACTGTATATAAAAGTCAAGCCGCCAGAGTGGCTAGTGAGAGTGACTGTGTTACCCGCCACAGCTGAATACACCCGCATTTGGCAGGTTGGCGGGTGTTAATGTCAAGCCCTGTATGTACATATACAAGTGTAACATTTATAACTACTATTCCCCGCCTCCAGGTCACTCACGCGTTTGAAGATGAAACGTCACATGGAGCGCGTTGCATTCTGGGAAACAGTATCCCATGCAGTGTCTTCAGATGCATACATCAAATTTCAGCAAATGTAGCAGGTAATCCGGGAACTCCATGCATACAGAAAATTCACATACTATTCATAATACACACATAGCATAGTAGGAGTTGTATGATAGTATGCCATTCCGAACACAGCTTCTGTACTGATTTCAGTGTACTTGAATTATATTTAACAGATTCTGGAAAATATAGTAGGTCATCCGGGTATTTCATGCATACGGAAAATGTGCATACTATGCGCAGCATACATACTGCATGCTGCAGAAATAGTAAGAGTAGTATGATAGTATGGCATTTTGAACACAGCCACTGTCTTTGACATCTGTTTGATCTGCAACCCAAAGCTGACACAGTTTACAGCCATCGGTCATTAATATTCTGAAGGGTCTTTCGCAGGGCTTTGAACCACTTGAATGAAAACTAAACAAGACAATAATGACAAACAGAAGATTAAATTAAAGTGTGAACACAAATGATTATTAGAGATGTCCTTTTGACCGGTGCATGTTTAAATCACTATCTATGAATCATTCAGCATCTGTATATGACGACAGAGGAATCGCCATGAAATACAAGACGTCTGTGACTGAAACAGAGACACATGATTTTATTAATATTCAGTGAAAGCCCGTGTTTCAAACAGTCAGACAATATGCTTTATACTGTACAACAGTTTAATTTCACACGAATCATATAAATAGAAGACAATAATGTACAATATAACAGTTAAACGCACAGACATGAGAGGCAGAGGCTCGAGTCAAAAGACATGCATCTTATAATTATTCATAAAAAAGTTACATACTGTAGAACATCTTTAAATTATGTATATATTTTAACTCCTATACACATGTATACAGATGTTTAATACTCAAAGGATTTCTAGAAAATAACCAATTCCCAATGATAACTAAAAGACATGGTCTTTAACATTCACTGTATATCTCAAGAACAGAAAACCACACAAAAAAAAAAATATATATATATATATTCAGATATTAGTGCTGTCAAACGATTAATCGTGATTAATCACATCCAAAATAAAAGTTTTTTTTACTCAATATATGTGTGTATACTGTGTATATTTATTATGAATATATATAAATACACACACATGCATGTATATGTTTATGAAAAATATGTTATGTTTATACATTTAAAATATTTATATATATTATCAATTATATTAATATAAATATACATGGAAATACAGGGAAATATTTTCAAAATATTGTCATTTTTGACATATACATAATAAATATACACAGTATACACACATATATTACGTAAACAAAAACTTTTATTTTTGGATGCGATTAATCGCCATTAATCATTTGACAGCATTAATATTTATACAGTATATTACAGCGGCACTTACATTTAAGGCAGATTCATTCCTAATCATAATTAATGTATGTATGATCTTGTCAAATTCTTAAATTCTGTTTAATATACATGGAAGTATGCATGACATATGCACCTTTTTTTAATAGAGAGGTGTCATAAATGCATTTACAATGCAATCACAATTTAATCACAATGCAATACAAGATTACTTGTCAAACAAATACATAAACTTGAAATCATATAGAGATTGCAATGCAGAGTGTACATGATAGCCTATAGTGAAATTACTTCCAATAATAGATTAGTATTAATAATAATAGATTAAATAAATATTAGGCCTACTGTTTTATGTTATAAACAAACACTAACTCTGTGATGGCGTACAGGGCAATTCATTTCTTGAATTTGGGGACATTTTTATTGATTTTCGTGGCATTTCCAACCTTTCACACCAACACTAACTAGTAAAGTGTTAAGTCTTGCACATTTTATTGGTGCAGAGATGAGTGTGTGTACTTTGTAAAATGTTTGCAGCTGCCTAGCACTTACACACAATTACATTCTGTCATCTGTCGCATACAAACTAATCAACAGACATTTAGAAGTTTATTTGAATGTGCAAAATGTGTGAATAACGCTCTCTAAAAGCTTTGTTTACCACATTAACCTCTGTCCCACCCTCACAGCTGTGGTCTTCATGTGCACTGAACACACATACAGGAAGATCGTCATGTAAACACAGCACAGACCACAGCTGTGGGTCATTGGTTTCAATGTGGGGTAAAGGAGGGTCTGACTGCTTTTTAACCATTAAATCATTGATTCTGCTTGTTTTCCCAGTTCTTAAACAAAATAAAAAATAAGCCAATTTCTTGCTCCAAATAAATAAAAATTACACAGACCCTGCTGTATGAAGTTGAAACTAGACACTTTAATTATTGCTTTTAAAAAGGCGAAAGGGATCCACGCTAGGGGTTGCACCGACTAGTCGACTTCAGTGCTCTGCCATGACGCTTTAAGCTTGACGTCGACTAGTCGCTGGTCCTATAGAGGGCACAACGGCATAATAAATTACACTCCGTTTCCAAACAAATGACAAATAAATGCATACTCCGAAAGCGCTCCTCAAAACATGTGAGATTATTACTGGATGCTCGAAATTGAACGGGAGAATGCATGTTTTAAACAGTTTATTGTACAGGTCAGTTAATCACGTTCTAATCTAATGTGCTGCTGCACTGTAACACACACACATAGTGTAAGGCGCACACATAGTGTAAGGCGCACATAGTGTAAGGCGCACATAGTGTAAGGCGCACACATAGTGTAAGGCGCACATAGTGTAAGGCGCACACATAGTGTAAGGCGCACACATAGTGTAAGGCGCACACATAGTGTAAGGCGCACACATACTGTAATGCGCACACATAGTGTAACGCGCACACATAGTGTAACACGCACACATAGTGTAACACGCACATATAGTGTAACACGCACACATAGTGTAACACGCACACATAGTGTAACACGCACACATAGTGTAACACGCACACATAGTGTAACACTCACATATAGTGTAACACGCACACATAGTGTAACACGCACACATACTGTAATGCGCACACATAGTGTAACACGCACACATACTGTAATGCACGCACATAGAGTGTAACACGCACACATAGTGTAACACCCACACATAGTGTAACACGCACACATACTGTAATGCACACACATAGTGTAACATGCACACATACTGTAATGCACACACAAAGTGTAACACGCACACATAGTGTAACACGTACACATAGTGTAACACGCACACATACTGTAATGCACACACATAGTGTAACACGCACACATACTGTAATGCACACACATAGTGTAACACGCACATATAGTGTAACACGCACACATAGTGTAACACGCACACATACTGTAATGCACACACATAGTGTAACACGCACATAGAGTGTAACACGCACACATAGTGTAACACGCACACATACTGTAATGCACACACATAGTGTAACATGCACATATAGTGTAACACGCACATATACTGTAATGCACACACATAGTGTAACACGCACATATAGTGTAACACCCACACATAGTGTAACACGCACACATACTGTAATGCACACACATAGGTGTAACACGCACATATAGTGTAACACGCACACATAGTGTAACACGCACACATTGTGTAACACGCACATATAGTGTAACACGCACACATAGTGTAACACGCACACATACTGTAATGCACACACATAGTGTAACACGCACATATAGTGTAACACGCACACATAGTGTAACACGCACATAGTGTAACACGCACATATAGTGTAACACGCACACATAGTGTAACACGCACACATACTGTAACGCACACATAGTGTAACACGCACAAATAGTGTAACACGCACATATAGTGTAACGCACACATAGTGTAACATGCACACATAGTGTAACACACACATATAGTGTAACACGCACACATAGTGTAACACGCACACATAGTGTAACGCACACACATACTGTAACGCACACACATACTGTAATGTACACACATACTGTAATGCACACACATAGTGTAACACGCACATATAGTGTAACACGCACACATAGTGTAACGCACACACATACTGTAATGCACACATATAGTGTAACACGCACATATAGTGTAACACGCACACATACTGTAACACGCACACATACTGTAACACACACACATACTGTAACGCACACACATAGTGCTTCTAACACGCACATATAGTGTAACGCACACACATACTGTAATGCACACACATACTGTAATGCACAGACATAGTGTAACACGCAAGTGTAACACGCACACATAGTGTAACACGCACATATAGTGTGACACGCACACATAGTGTAACGCGCACACATACTGTAATGCACACACATGAAGATGTCTGTAAAAACGCGCACACATAGTGTAACGCATGCACACACGGCCTGGGATGTAACGCACACAGCTTTGCATAGTCACCCGTTTAACGCATCGAGTGTAACGCACACACAAGGGAGAGTGTACTCACCTCTTCTGCGCACGTGGGAGCGCACATCTGTGTGGGCGGTGTTATGAGTCGAAACGAGCATAAAAGGTACACATACTGTAACGCACATGTTCACATAGTGTTTATTCCCTTTAAAACCTGTGATGTTGTTGTCGCACACATGCTTCTTGGGTTGTTGTTGTTGAATTGTTCTTCAACTTTGTTTTTATATTGTCATTTGGCTGCTTTGATGGATCTCCTGAGACGTAACTGGCTTGTTTACGCGCACACATCGTAGTGTTTCCGGTAACGCACATGTCCGCGCTGACATAGGCTGATCGAACATCGTTGTTAATCCACGGTTTTTGGTTGGGGTAGATGCGTATTGTTTTGGTCGAATTACATCCTCTATACACAGATTGCGTATGAAACACGTTACAGAATCTGAGTACTCCTTCTATGTCGTCATCAGACGCTGCCCGGAACATGTCCCATCCACGTGATCAAAACAGTCCTGTAGTATAGCGTCCGATTGGTCCGACCAGCATTGAATTGTCCTGAGGGCGGGTGCTTCACGTTTCAGTTTCTGCCTATAAAATAGCAGGTAGAAGCAGAAAGGAGTGATCCGATTTGCCGAAAGGTGGGCGGGGGAGGGATTTGTAAGCGTCCCGGAAGGGGGAGTAGCAATGGTCCAGTACACGATCACCACGCGTGTTGATGGTGATGTGTTGAAAGTATTTTGGAGCTATTGTTCTGAAGTTGGCATACTCACACGCAATCGCTCTCACTAATGCATTCATATGAATGTAATCTTTACTGAGCTACTTATCTGCATCTGGTTTAGAACGAGCAGAAATCTGTGAGAAATATAACGTCCCGAAAGAACTAATAAAAATAAGCTGTTATAGGAGCAATAGCCATGTGGGCAGTGCGGTGTCATATGCCATAGATGTACACACAGTGTTTGAGTCACAGCTCCAGACTTATTTGTTCATTAATGACGTCATCAGCGACTAGTCCACTTCGACTCGACTTTCATCACATAAAAGTCGACTTTAAAAAAAATCAGAAGTCGTTCAACCCCTAATCCACACTGTCATTTGTTAAACGTTTGGGTAAAAAAAAGAAGAGTATACAAACAGCAAACTGTAGAATGGCTTTCCTGCCAAGCACAACAACAACAACAACAACAACAACAACAATGCAATAGAGTGACGTTTATTTCATAGTTTTCCATTTCTAGCTTTCTTTTTCAACAAATTCAATTTGGACTTGAAGCTCACAACCAGTGCTTGAAGTGGAAAAAAAGAAGTGCCCGTACTCACCCGACCCCCCCCCCCCCCCCCCCCATTAATTTATATATTTATTTATATTAAATAAATAAGTACTTTTCAATAATTCACAATGTATGTATAGTGCCACAATCAATCAATCAATCAATAATTAAATAAAAGTTTTCAATACAAATTAGCACAAGTCAAGCTGCGATACCAAACAGGACCACAGGGAGACACCAAAGACCACTAAACCTCCTGCCTTTAATATACGGATCCATTCAGAACCACTAATCTCTGACCACCGCATAATCAGCCTTCATTATAAAACACTCTTGCTTTTAAGCCAAATACAAATAATTTTACTGACATCTGGACATAAGCCACTATTCTCTCTGATGAAATCGGCCGTGTTTTCTCTGCATTAGCGCTGTTTTGAGCTGGATCCTTGGACTTTCAAGGAGTTTACGGTTTAAAATTATGTGATTGCAAAAGCCTGCTTCTTTTCATTTTAAGATGTGATTTTCGTTATAAAGTACTGATTCAAATTAGTAATCAATAATTAATTATTATTCTACTACTGTCCACACAATGAAGTAGACGGACTCTGCTTGCGTTCATTCACGTGATTGGTCGAGATGAGAGGTGATCCCACCTGGGTAGTGTCTGTGATTTACATAGTTTCTATATCATTTCTAATCATTTATTACATGGTCTGTCTGAATACTCGATTCTGATTGGCTGGCAGGTGCTGATTAAATTAGTTTAACTGCACAGGTAGTCCCAGGTCAGTTTAATCACCGTTCCATTTAATGCGCGCTTTAATAGATGCACATAACCAAAGCATACTCGCTGCACACACACACACACACACACTCACATTCACACACACACTCACACATCACACACTCACACACACACACACACAAGGAGAGAGTGTGAGTTGGAAGATCGCAATTGCGCTACACACACACATGAACTTCTTGTAACGCTTCGTGTGATTTTTATTAATAATAGATACTACTATTATTCTCAGCAACGATGGTAAAATACTGTTTTATAAGTAATTGTTTGTAGAGAGAGTCCACAGGTAACAATGTCATCTCTCTCTCTCTCTCTCTCTCTCTCTCTCACTCTCGATTGATAATTATTGAAATACACGTAATTAATTACCGCACTATTTCACTCTGCTGATTTGAAGCGCACAATTCTGAGCTCAGCCTTCACGAAAATAACTCTCATTTTTACCCATTGTCAAATATGCGCTGCAAAGGCAATCGTTTTAACTTGTCTATAATGCATAGACCAGGTAAACAGGATAATCAAC
Organism: Schizothorax lantsangensis; assembly: GCA_027422415.1. Classification (NCBI taxonomy): domain Eukaryota; kingdom Metazoa; phylum Chordata; class Actinopteri; order Cypriniformes; family Cyprinidae; genus Schizothorax; species Schizothorax lantsangensis. Next base: position 28,535,094 of record CM049861.1, on the reverse strand, counting down.
GGCTGCCGGCATTAGCCTCCGCGGCGCGTCGGGCAGTTCTTTCTCCACGTGCATTTAAAATCCTTTACACGGCTAGCCATTGATTATCACTTCTATAGGGCCGCTGCTGGCCATTGCCCTAAGCAGGATTGTACTGTTGTGCCCACTCCGTCAAATATTTGGAATAAAAAAAAAAAAAACTCTAGGGGTTGAAATAGAACTTTAATAAAATATAAAATGCTAAATAAATTAATTAATTGTAATTAAATTATATTATTTACAAATTCAATTGTGCTCTGAAGTTACCTGCTCGATTTTATTAATACAGTCTGATTTAACGCACACACATAGTGTAACACACACACAGTGTAACGCACACACATAGTGTAACGCACACACAGGTAACACACACACACACATGTGTAACGCACACATATTAACGCACACAAATTAACACACACACATAGTGTAACACACACAGTTAACGCACAACATAGTGTGCACACACATAGGTAACACACACACATAGTGTAACGCGCACCATAGTGTAACGTGCACACATAGTATAAGCACACACATAGTTAACACACACAAGTGTAACGCACACCATAGTTAACGCACACCATATTAACACACACACACAATGTAACGCACACATAGTGTAACACGCACAAATAGTTAACACGCACACAAGTGTAACAGCACACACATATGTAACACACACATAGTGTAACAACCATAGTGTAACACGCACACACATAGTGTGACACGCACACATAGTGTAACGCACACACATAGTGTAACGCACACACATAGTGTAACACGCACACATAGTGTAACACACACACATAGTGTAACGCACACACATAGTGTAACGCACACATAGTGTAACGCACACATAGTGTAACACACACACATAGTGTAACGCACACACATAGTGTAACACACACACATAGTGTAACGCACACACATAGTGTAACGCACACACATAGTGTAACGCACACATAGTGTAACACACACACATAGTGTAACACGCACACATAGTGTAACACACACACATAGTGTAACGCACACATAGTGTAACACACACACATAGTGTAACGCGCACACATAGTGTAACGCACACACATAGTGTAACGCACACACATAGTGTAACACACATAGTGTAACACGCACACATAGTGTAACACACACATAGTGTAACACACATAGTGTAACACACATAGTGTAACGCGCACACACTAACGCGCACACATAGTTTGATCGTCCTGTAGGCCTATTTGTAATATGTAATGTAGGCCACATAAATTGTTTATTTTGTATTACATTATGTATTTTAACAGTGTTATTCAATGAAACCATATCATTATTAATTAACCACTCATTATTGCCTCATTGTTTTTATGTAAGGCATTTTAAGTAATTTTAAAGGCTGTTGGCTTAGGTCTGTTTTTATAACCACAAAAAAATATTATCCTAATACTTCTTTGTAAACTGTTATTTGAAGTAACAAAACCATGGTTAATTTGTAGTTACCATAGCTACAAGAACCATGATTTTTGGTTTTATTGGAAGGAAAACCATGGCTAATTTTCGTAAGGAAACATGGAAACTCTAATAGGCTATTATGCATTTAAAGTATTACCGACGTTATTAATGTCAACAACCAAAAAAGTTTCACAGGATTATGAACAAGAAAGTGATGCATGGGCTTCATCTTTATTTTCATTGTCTTTTCTCTGCGCCGGATTGCTGATGTGTGTTCACGAATCACGGGCATAGTTGTCATCAATTATGATCATTTGCATTCAGCCGCAAACATGAGGTGCGAGCAGATGCGGGAATGGCGCCTCACGTACATATAGCCTACTGCCTGCGTTCACTGTAAAATGCATTTTTTATTATGATATAGGCTATATATGTTCATGTTTATATTTTTTTTTACGTATATGTTCATTTTAATATTAATATAATACAATTTTATTTTTTATTTTTTTGAGCAGCTGGGATGGTGCGCCCCGGGGGTCGGTGCCCTATGCAAACTGCTTACTCTGCGTATAGGGAGCGGCGGTACTGTATATATGGGATCATATATCCTAATCACCAGGGGCGGACTGGGACATAATTTCAGGCCGGGAAATCTCACACGCATCCAGGCCATCCCATACACCCACAACACATTCTGAAACCACGGACAACAATATTATTTGTGTGGCCATCATCATCATCACATAAAAGTTTAAATCCCTCGACTGGGGCCTCGCAAAATAATTAAAGTATAATTTTTAGTCTCTCCATTTTCTCTGACATCTCTCTGTCTCTCATGTGTGTTTTTCTTGCACCTGTCACTTTTTCATCAACACGTCTCCACCTTGTTGCAAAACAACCACCTCGTTGTAATTTGTTTGCACATAGTATACATGTATTTTAGAAAAAAATAAGTATTACATTAGGACCATGTGTTATTGTTTTATCTTTCCTAAATTTCAAAATTAGTACAATAATAGCTACACTTGAATATACTTTATAGAAAAACTTATTATTTAACATGTTTTTGCATTACACGAGTTTTGTCCTAAGGAAAATTAACATGGTTTTATTAGGCCTATGGTAAAAGTATAGTAACCATGTTATTTTGGCAGATTGATTACCATTTGTAACAGAGTTTTACTACAAATACCATGGTGAAGCTATATAGTGTAGCAAAACATTGTTAATTTGTGGCCCATGGTTTAGCTATATGGTTTTTGGTTTTATTTTAAGGAAACCACGGTTAATTTTCGTAAGGGTTGTGGTGCTCCCTCTAAACCTGTTATAAAACCATGTGAATATTTGTCTGCAATTCCGTCTCTTTACAATAGTAATTGCATTTTGGTAATTTTACTCTGCGTATTTGCTAGGTTTAACTAAGTAAACTAAGACAAAACTACGGTGGTACTGTATATATGGGATCATATATCCTAATCACCAGGGGCGGACTATTATAGAATGGGACATATCTCTTTATTTCGGCAGGAAACAACAACAACATAAAAAAAAATGTAGGGTGCGGGTCAAATTGCCGCCAGGACCGGGAATTGTCCCGGTTCTCATGGCCAGTCCGCCCCTGCATCCACCCTGGATTTTACCATCACCCAGACCCTGATGATCCCAGCAGGCACAAAACAGGCACACCCAGACGTTGGTATTTGGTTACATTTTGGTTGCACGTCGGGTGACCAAAATCTGAAACCACGTTAAATTGATGTCCAACATGTCATATGAGATTTTTGTTTTTATGGTAACCAAAATCCATAAGCCATCAAATTGATCAAATATTGATCAACCCCATTTTCATCAACCAAAAAACGTCTGTGACGTTAAACGTCTGGTGTCTGGGTTTTACCTGAGTCGCAACATGCAGAAGTGGCGGTACACACAAAAAAGGATTCTAAAGACTAAAATATAGAAGCACTCTCACAACTATAAAAAAATCTGCTGTGTTTTTTATTTTTAGCAATAACAACAGAAAAAAACAATATGACTTTAAAAATACACGAGTTTTATACAACCCCCCCAAAAAAAGAAAAAAACACATCAATCTATTACATCAAATATCACCTTTAGTAGCTGAGATGTCTTAACAGCTTTACTATTGTTCTGTATTGAAGTTAAAGAGTCATAAAACATCTTTAAATCATTTACATTTTGCTTTGTGTATATGATATTTACCAAATTAAACATGATTTTAATGATGTTGTCATTTCTGCTAGACCAGTATCACAATCCAGAAACAAGACCATTATATCATTTATATCGACAAATTTGTAAAACAATTCAAAAATAAATTCGGGACCAAAATAGTTTAGTATAATTACAACTGAAAAATAAATGAAAAATAGTTTAATTTTTACAAAAACAGCATAAGGGCGAGAACCCTTCTTTGAACTTACTAATAAAATCATTACATCTATGAATTATTCTGAAATGAGTTTATTTGACTGTATTAGGAATTATATATTTATTCATATCTGACCGACCACGGTAAAATCAGAGTCAGAGCCGCGCATGCGCAGAAGGACGGAGTCGGAGTCGGAGTCAGAGCCGCGCATGCGCAGAAGGACGGAGTCGGAGTCGGAGTCAGAGCCGCGCATGCGCAGAAGGACGGAGTCGGAGTCGGAGTCAGAGCCGCGCATGCGCAGAAGGACGGAGTCGGAGTCAGAGCCGCGCATGCGCAGTAGCACGCGCAGAGTCAGCATGGCGGAGCCCGCACGGAAGCACGCGCTGGAGATGGTAAATCAAACTTCATAATTCACGCATTCTGTTTTTATGATTTTATCACATGTCAATATGGGAGAGTTTGGGTCAAACGCGGCAGTTCTGAGTGTTATTACAGTAACGTTAGACTGTATCGCTACAGTGCGGGCTTTCCTCGTGTTTCCAAAGCAGATGAACATAATAATAACACAAAACATATGTAGATGTAACTACATTAATAATACTGACTTGCCAACGTCGAGAAACTTTATAATTTAGCTTTAAGATATTATATAAATGCTGTAACTGTTATAACCCAGATGAACTAACTAAAGGCAACACAAAAAATACAAAACAAATAATATTTGTAGATAAATATTAGGCCTACTTTAAAAAAAAATGGGTCTGTCAGTAAAATAAAAGAAGATAGATAAATATAATGATGTGAAACAGTAATATTATTAATATGTTAAGCTATAACTAGATTCAATGTAACTTACAATTCTTCATATTCATAAGTTATTGTATTTTTCTGAGAGCATTAACTGTAAACGACTATCATATGCAAAAATCAAATGTAATATTGCAATGTACAGATTGACGAATGTGCTAACATTTACTTTATGATTTAATTTTCGTTTATTTCTATTTTTAATTTAGCTATTGTAACTTTTACATTTTAAAATTGTAGCCTAACGTTTTAATTTCAAAACGCACGTGTTTTTGTTTCAGAACATAATATTGATATTTTAACCCTTATTTTGCACATAAAGTTATTCACATTATTTTGCCAAGCAGAAGAGATTCATGAGCAGTTATGGTCAATAACTAGACAAATAACTAAGTTAACTGTAAAACTATTTATGCTACAAACCAGTGTGTTCATAATTACAACAATACTCATATTCAAAGAATATAAGTTTGCAATATCAAGCATAATATTTTGTACAGCCAAAATAATAATTAAGGTGGATAGCAGAGATACTGTACATGTTTGTTTTCATAGCCTCATAGGCTATATATATATTATTATTATTATTATTCAATTGATCAAATTAAATGAGTTCAGTTATGTGAAGATTATTCAGATTTAATTGTAGAGAATGGAGGGCCTTATTAAAACTAAAAACTGAATATTAGCTCACTTCATAGAAAATACTGAGATATATATCGCTGGTCAGCCTAAAAATACACAGGTGTGATTTTTGGCCCATAATTTGTCGTCGATGAGCAGCAGATACAGCGGCTGACGAAGCTCTTAGTGTGATATTCCACATCTGATGTAAAACTATACTGAATATGTATATTAATAATACACGGTGAATGGTTTGGAGTAAATGCATATACTACAAACGATATGAATCCAGTAGTAAATGAAAGAAGTAATTACTGTTATGAAAATAGATATGACAGGTTGTTTATACAGTTTGTGACTTTAAAACCTATTTTAATACAATGTCCGTTTTTAAATAATATTAGACAACGTTTTAACTCAGAAAATATACTAAAAGACATACTTTCGTGGAAGAATTTTAGTTTTTATCATTGAGTTAATTGAAAGATTCTATCTGATTTTTATCAGTACTATCGTTGTATGCTTTTGTAGTGTTTGCTTCTTAAGAAAATGTTATATTATTGTAAATTATGTATTATGATGTATTGCCATGCTATAGCTATTGTTGCTGATATGATGTTAAAACATACACACAGTCAAAACAAAAAATATTCAGAGTCCAGATATAATTTTTGATATTTTAGTGGGTGCAGGACACTATAGTTGATTTATGTAAGTGAGGAGGGCAAAATAAAGCAAATTGTGATTAATATTACACCTCAAAATTCTTCATACAGTGGACTACCGGATCAAAAATGATTCAGACACTTTGAGAAGGGCTGTGTATTGGCAAGAATCTGGCGATACGATACGTATCACGATACAGGGGTTGCGATACGATACATTGCGATACTGTAAGCAAGGCGATATATTGGGATATTTCTTATTTTAGGAATAGGATATATTTTTAGGAAAGCTGTCATTAAGAGCACACCACTATATGCAAACCTTAGAAATAAATAAATACATAAAAATTGTTTAACCAGAACACACTGGGATCTGCATTTGCAATAATCAGTCCCTGTAATATTAAACATTATTGATCCACTTTTTATACAGTACGAGTAAAGGGGGGAAATTAAAGTGCTTGCAGGATTCTTTAGTTGAATGTATGTATAAAATGTATTTTATAAAAAATACCATATATATTTTTAGACCCTGCTTTAAAGGTTCACAGTTTAAGTTTACAATTGTAATATACAATGTCATAACATTTTGATCTGAGCAAAAAATTACATCTGCTTAGTATTAATGACAAATAAAGTGCTTGCTGGATTCCTAATGAAAACAAAACAAATGTAAACAATAAAATAAATACAGATGTTGAACATTCTCAGAACCTTTCCACTTGGATTTCACAGTTTATGTATTTATGTTCTGCGTGAAGGCTTTTCGCACGGGGCGCGGCAAGCGGCGGGACCGAGAGACCGCGGCGCGAGCAACGCCCCAACTGCACAAAACGCCCCCGACACGAGAGAAAGCTGCAGCCGCGCAGCGCCCCCGCCGCACCCCGCGCAGCTTTTCACACCGCGCAGCGGCGCGCGACCGCGGCGCCCCGCCGCACCCCGCGAGAGAAAGCTGCAGCCGCGCAGCGACCCCGCCGCACCCCGCGCGAAGGCTTTTCACACGGGGCGCGGCAAGCGGCGGGACCGAGGTGGCGCGTGCGCCACGGTCCCGGGGCGGACATTACCACAAAAGCCCAAATGACGCCACACTTCAGCTTTGTACACCGAAACGAGAGCTGGAACAATTCTTTCATTCTCCATTACTGGAGGAACTATATTAACGCTAACATTAGTGGTGTGCTCTAATGCTAGTATCTCCTGTCACTGTTTAAGTTCAGAGATGAAGACTGCTCTCTAGCGGTCGGGATATGAACTCAAAACGAAACAACTGCCATGAATCCTTTTTTTAAATATCAATATTCCGTTTTTGAGAATCGATACAGTATCGCCAAACAAAATATCGCGATACTCACGTGTATCGATATTGTCTTACACCCCTAGCTTTGAGCTGAGCGTGTTTTGCTCAAGTGTTTGTCTTTAATTGCTAATGTGGTGTTTTTACACACAGACTGAACTAAATGAAGCATTTCTTGGTAATTGTTTGAGCTAAATTGGTGTTATCTTAAATTTATCAGCTGACAGCAATTCAACCCAATTCATTACATACCTTTCTATCAAAGTTATCTGACTTTATCAAGATCAACTCTGACTTCTTCTCATATTTTATGACCATTTTCTAAACTATAGTGAATAAACCGTGATGTAATGTGAGCGTTGTGTGTAATGAATGTATTTTTGGTGTATAATCACACATGTGTTGACTCTGTGGAGTGCAGATGAGTGATGTTCGTGTCTGTCTCAGGTGCAGACGGACGGCGCAGACGAGGGCTGTGTGACGTTTGTGCTTCATGAAGAGGATCACACGCTGGGAAACTCGCTCAGATACATGATCATGAAGAGGTCAGAGGTCATGAGTCACGCTGATGCAGTTTACCTCGTTTAGCAGTGCCTTTGTGACATTAATGAGGCGTTTCTGTTGCTAATACATAGACACACACGCTTTACCTTCTTCAGATCAGGTCATCTATGAGATCCAATGATTAATCACATCCATAATAAAAGTGTTTGTTTACATACTATATGAGTGTGTACTGTGTATATTTATTATATATATATATATAAATACACATACATATACACTGCCGCTCAAAAGTTTGGGATCAGTAAGATTTTTAATGTTTTTAAAGAAGTCTCTTCTGCTCAGGCTGTATTTATTTGATCAGAAATACAGAAAAAACTGTAATATTGTGAAATATTATTGCAATTTAAAATAACAGTTTTCTATTTTAATATAGTTTAAAATATAATTTATTTCTGTGATGCAGCGCTGTATTTTCAGCATCATTACTGCAGTCTTCAGTGTCACATGATCTTCAGAAATCATAATAATATGCTGATTTATTATCAGTGTTGAATACATTGTGCTGCTTAATATTATATTATTAATTAATATTTTTTTTTTTAGGATTCTCTGATTAATAGAAATTAAAAAAGAACAACATTTATTTAAAAATTGTGTTACAATAAACAATGCTATTCAAAAGTTTGCGGTCAGTACATTTTTTCTTTCTTTTTATTTTTTTAAGAAATTAATACTTTTTATTAATTTAACACATCCCTCCTGAATAAAAGTCATAGTAAAGACTTATATTGTTAGAAAATATTTCTATTTTGAACAAATGCTGCTCTTTTTAACTCTGTATTCATCAAAGAATCAAAGAAAAAGTATCACGCTCCAAAAAAAGCATCACAACATGGTTTCAATATTGATAATAAATCAGCATATTATTATGATTTCTGAAGATCATGTGACACTGAAGACTGCAGTAATGATGCTGAAAATACAGCTTTGATCACAGAAATAAATTACAGTTAGTATAATAAAATAGGAAACCAATATTAGAAATTGCAATAATATTTCACAATATTAGTTTTTTCTGTATTTTTGATTTAATAAATACAGCCTCGATGAGCAGAAGACTTCTTTATAAACATTAAAAATCTTACTGATCACAAACTTTTGAGCGGCAGTGTATATATTTAAGAAAAATGTGTTATGTTTATATATTTATATATAATATAAAATATCATATAAATGTATATGCATGTAAATATTTTCAAAATAGATACTGTATGTGTGTGTTTATATATACATAATAAATATACACAGTACACACTCATATATTATGTAAATAAAACTTTTATTTTGGATGTGATTAATCATTTGACAGCACTGGTCTTTACTTATTTCTAAAAGGGTAATATTTTATGTATTTGAGGTCTGAGATGTAAGAACTGGCAAATATTTTGCATTTTAGGTCAGCATTGCTGTATAATCAGCCAATATTGTCTTTAATAGCCTGCATAGCACTTCATCTTTTATAACATGGGATTTTGACCAAATGTATTCAATCTTGATTTTTGTAAAATGTTGCAACGATGTTTATTTATTTATTTAGCTATTTTTTGTGTGAAAAATAACAGTTTTGGACATATAAGGTTCTAAAAAAAATTTAAGTGACTACAAAAGCGCATGTAAAGCAAGCGTGTGGAGCATATGCCCCCCCGATCCACTCAATCTTCTCACTTGTTTGCATGTGTGTAATAGAGGAGTGTTTGTGCAGAAGCGCGTCTGTGTGTGTTTCTGACTGGTGTGTGTTGTTTCTGCAGTCAGGACGTGGAGTTCTGTGGATACAGCATCACACACCCGTCAGAGAGCAAGATCAACTTCCGCATACAGACACGAGGTGAGACACTGTGTGATATCTGACCGTCAGCACTGTCCTGTAGAGCTCAAATACTAACATATGTGACCCTGGAGCACAAAACCAGTCTTAAGTGTCATTTTTTCTGAAATTGAGATGTATGCATCATCTGAAAGCTGAATAAATATTCGTTCCATTGATGTATGGTTTGTTATGATAGGACAATATTTGTAAATCTGGAATCTGAGGGAGCAAAAAAATCTAAATATTGAGAAAATCGCCTTTAAAGTTGTTCAAATGAAGTTCTTAGCAATGCATATTACTAATCAAAAATTAAGTTTTGATATATTTACGGTAAGAAATATCTTCATGGAACATGATCTTAATATCCTAATGATCTTTGGCATAAAAGAAAAATGGATAATTTTGACCCATACAATGTATTGTTGGCTATTGCTACAAATATACCCCAGCGACTTAAGACTGGTTTGTGCTCCAGGGACACATATACTGAGACCCATCGTTCTGTAGGGCAGAGGTCAAACCCAGCAGCACTCATTTGTTTGTTTTTAAACAAAATAACCAAGTAAACAACTAAAAGATGTTTTTAGCTCTTATCAGTTCTATTAGTGCAGTGTTGAAGTAGTACAACTAGCACTCAAACTGAGGAATAGCCTTGTAGTATCTATGCTTGGCATTATTTAGTCATGCAGAGCATCAGAATGAAGATGCGGTGCAGTTATTGAAGGTCAGGCTGTTTCTCATAAACACTTATGCATGTCTAATAACACATAAGTGAAATCAGAGTGAGACTGAAGACCCTGATATACTTCGTCAAATCAAAGTCATTTCAAACTAAATCAGGCCAAAACAAAGTTTGATTAGAATTTAAATGCACAATATATAAGATTTTCGTAATGAAATATCCAAAAACGACTTGCATAGTGTGATGTGTTTCATGCAGTTGTGTTGAACTTCCCAAGGATTTTAAATCCAGAGAAATTCCCGTTTTAAATAATGGCTCGTCTCTGGTCATTGTCGCCTATTAATGACGTAATATCCACACTATCCTCAGTTTCCGCTTGTAGAAAATATGCCAAAACACGGACACAAACGCTGATGCACAATTAAACTAAATCCATTACGGCTGTCGTGAATAAAATGAAATGAAAAGTGTTTAAATTTAGATCTGCTCAATGTTGTGCCATGATTTTGTGTATGCGTTTTTACAGTATTGCGCATTATAACCAATCACACACGAGTCTGTTGAGCTTCTGAAGGCAATGGCCAATCAGATTAGTTTTTTTGCTCGCTGACTGAATTCAGCTCTCATGTGAATTCTCTCATCATAAACAGCAGGTACGTATGATGTAAGAGATTCATTCATCAAACCGTGTATAAACAGCTTTACTGAGTTTCTTGAGAGTGCTTAAACTAGACTGAAGTCACTCATAATGTTCTTTGACAATGTTAATGTTTTTGTTTGCTTTCTCTGTATAATTTATTCGCTGTTTGAATAAGGTACAGGTAGGGGTGGGCGATATGACCAAAATCTTATATCACGATATGACTAATTTTATATCACGATAACGATATATATCATGATATAGTATTTTTTTTCTTGTAAAAAGTTTTTATGATATTAAAATTTTTGATACTATAGAATTTTCATAATCCTTGTCACCAATGTCAATATCAAACTAATACAAGCCTAAAAAGAGAGAGACAAAACAAACTCAAGCTCACTGAAGATAAATAAACAGTCAGTGATAAAATAAGAATAAGAAACTAATTGCAAGCAATAGGACAAAAAACTACAATAAATCAGAAAAGCTACATACATTGTGTAAATTAATTAGTCTTCACTGTGTTAATTATATCTATCTATCTATCTATGATAGATATAATTAACACGTGTATTATGTATAGATTCTATACATATATATCATTATTATTATATATTTTTTTTTAAATAATATTTATATATATGTATAGAATATATACATAATACACGTGTTAATTATATCTATCATAGATAGATAGTGCTGTATCTATTATATACATAATTAACGTGTATTATGTATTGATTCTATACATATATATAAATATATCATTATTTTTTTTTTTTTATTTCTTCTTATTAAAGTTACAAAAGTGATTTAGTCAAGAGCAGTGAGAGATTTTCTAGCAATGTGCTATGATTAATATGAATGGCAGACAGAACGAATATTGGAGCGCTTCCCCTTTAAGACCGAAGTCCGGATCCAATACACTGTTACATATGCGTTTTCTCTTGCAGCTGTTTTCTCTCTTAAGACCTAAATCGCTGTGTTTATGAGGATACTTGCAAAGACGGGGATTCTGACGCATAAGTGTGTTTATGTAATCGTTCAAAGCCAATAAAGCGGCAAAAAAAAAAAGCGCGGTCCTCTCACACAGAGACGGTGCACACATAGCTCTGTTGTTTGTGTTTCAACAGCTTAAAATCGGTTGTTTTAAAACTGCAGTGCTTAAAAACACGTGCCCATGCTACAGATGTAGTCCCTCGTTTAGTTCTGGTCGTTCTCCACCTGCTTCTGTGTCCCCTTCACGCCCCGTGGCGGCGTGTAAAGATCGCAGTCATCCAAATGATGAAAAAGTACCGTAAACAATGTATTTTGCGACACCACGAAATAAACGATAGAACATAATATGAAACGATAGACTTTTTATTTCGTCCATCCGATATATATCGTCATATCGCACAGCCCTAGGTACAGGTAATAAAATAATTAATCTGTGAACATCCTCCTTCATATCGTCATCAAGCTTCGCTTCTGTTATTGTTTTGAAAATGCGACGTCTAGTGGCAAAACTCACATATTGTGCCTTTAATGAGTTTAAAAAAGCTTGCCAAAGCAATCTTTGAAAAAAAAAATCCATATGACAAAACACATCCACATTAAATGACATACATTTCCATATCGCTCTGATCAGAGGCTTTAACTGCTGTGAATGAAATACTTTAATATAGTCAAATAATTCTACATTCTCAAATTCTAGTTCTTCTAATTGCGGTTTGGTAATGATGTGCAATAAATCAGTTTTCAGATCATGATATAAAGTGCTAAAGTGCTCAAACTCTCTCTTTGAGGTTCAGTCAGTTGTGATTTACATTTAAAATGGAAACGTAGTATAGTTGTTCTTTACAGTGCTTAGTGTAATGATAGATGAATAACATATTCTTTTGAAACAGAATATGCTACACACACAGAGAAATAAAACATGATTAGGTTCTTAGCATCTGCTAAATAACTAACTACATGACAAAAGTTTCGAAGCTTCACGAAGCAGTGCTTCAAAAGCACCCATCACTACTCTGAATCAGTAGGGTACTCTTGTAATAAAGTAGCAGTGGCTGGGACAGATTTTAAGTATCAATTCTGCTTAAAAAGATGCAATCTAATCCTGTTTACATAAAATAAGCTGCTCCCGAGCAGGTTTAAGCTTACGGACCTGTTGCTATGACAACAACTCCAGAATCAGCTTCGAAGAACCAACCAATCCAAGATCAAGTGAAATCATCAACCATCAAATCCAGCTAACTGAGTTAACATATGAAGAACAGGCCCCAGGAGTGTAGTGATCACTAGATCTCTGCTGACTGTGTTCACTCTCTCTGTGGTGTAGTGATCACTAGATCTCTGCTGACTGTGTTCACTCTCTCTGTGGTGTAGTGATCACTAGATCTCTGCTGACTGTGTTCACTCTCTCTGTGATGTAGTGATCACTAGATCGAATAAAAATCTGCTGACTACAAAGTGTTCACTCTCTCTGTGATGTAGTGATCACTAGATCTCTGCTGACTGTGTTCACTCTCTCTGTGATGTAGTGATCACTAGATCTCTGCTGACTGTGTTCACTCTCTCTGTGATGTAGTGATCACTAGATCTCTGCTGACTGTGTTCACTCTCTCTGTGATGTAGTGATCACTAGATCTCTGCTGACTGTGTTCACTCTCTCTGTGGTGTAGTGATCACTAGATCTCTGCTGACTGTGTTCACTCTCTCTGTGTGATGTAGTGATCACTAGATCTCTGCTGACTGTGTTCACTCTCTCTTGAAGATGTGGTGTAGTGATCACTAGATCTCTGCTGACTGTGTTCACTCTCTCTGTGATGTAGTGATCACTAGATCTCTGCTGACTGTGTTCACTCTCTCTGTGATGTAGTGATCACTAGATCTCTGCTGACTGTGTTCACTCTCTCTGTGATCTCTGTAGTGATCACTAGATCTCTGCTGACTGTGTTCACTCTCTCTGTGGTGTAGTGATCACTAGATCTCTGCTGACTGTGTTCACTCTCTCTGTGATGTAGTGATCACTAGATCTCTGCTGACTGTGTTCACTCTCTCTGTGATGTAGTGATCACTAGATCTCTGCTGACTGTGTTCACTCTCTCTGTGATGTAGTGATCACTAGATCTCTGCTGACTGTGTTCACTCTCTCTGTGGTGTAGTGATCACTAGATCTCTGCTGACTGTGTTCACTCTCTCTGTGTGTAGTGATCACTAGATCTCTGCTGACTGTGTTCACTCTCTCTGTGATGTAGTGATCACTAGATCTCTGCTGACTGTGATGTAGTGTGTTCACTCTCTCTGTGATGTAGTGATCACTAGATCTCTGCTGACTGTGTTCACTCTCTCTGTGATGTAGTGATCACTAGATCTCTGCTGACTGTGTTCACTCTCTCTGTGGTGTAGTGATCACTAGATCTCTGCTGACTGTGTTCACTCTCTCTGTGATGTAGTGATCACTAGATCTCTGCTGACTGTGTTCACTCTCTCTGTGATGTAGTGATCACTAGATCTCTGCTGACTGTGTTCACTCTCTCTGTGATGTAGTGATCACTAGATCTCTGCTGACTGTGTTCACTCTCTCTGTGGTGTAGTGATCACTAGATCTCTGCTGACTGTGTTCACTCTCTCTGTGGTGTAGTGATCACTAGATCTCTGCTGACTGTGTTCACTCTCTCTGTGATGTAGTGATCGCTAGATCTCTGCTGACTGTGTTCACTCTCTCTGTGATGTAGTGATCGCTAGATCTCTGCTGACTGTGTTCACTCTCTCTGTGATGTAGTGATCACTAGATCTCTGCTGACTGTGTTCACTCTCTCTGTGATGTAGTGATCACTAGATCTCTGCTGACTGTGTTCACTCTCTCTGTGATGTAGTGATCGCTAGATCTCTGCTGACTGTGTTCACTCTCTCTGTGATGTAGTGATCACTAGATCTCTGCTGACTGTGTTCACTCTCTCTGTGATGTAGTGATCTGTGGTGTAGTGATCACTAGATCTCTGCTGACTGTGTTCACTCTCTCTGTGATGTAGTGATCACTAGATCTCTGCTGACTGTGTTCACTCTCTCTGTGATGTAGTGATCACTAGATCTCTGCTGACTGTGTTCACTCTCTCTGTGATGTAGTGATCACTAGATCTCTGCTGACTGTGTTCACTCTCTCTGTGGTGTAGTGATCACTAGATCTCTGCTGACTGTGTTCACTCTCTCTGTGATGTAGTGATCACTAGATCTCTGCTGACTGTGTTCACTCTCTCTGTGGTGTAGTGATCGCTAGATCTCTGCTGACTGTGTTCACTCTCTCTGTGATGTAGTGATCACTAGATCTCTGCTGACTGTGTTCACTCTCTCTGTGATGTAGTGATCACTAGATCTCTGCTGACTGTGTTCACTCTCTCTGTGATGTAGTGATGTAGATCTCTGTACTGTGTTCACTCTCTCTGTGATGTAGTGATCACTAGATCTCTGCTGTTCACTCTCTCTGTGTTCACTCTCTCTCTGTGGTGTAGTGATCACTAGATCTCTGCTGACTGTGTTCACTCTCTCTGTGGTGTGTGATCACTAGATCTCTGTAGTGTTCACTCTCTCTCGGTGTAGTGATCACTAGATCTCTGCTGACTGTGTTCACTCTCTCTGCGATGTAGTGATCACTAGATCTCTGCTGACTGTGTCACTCTCTCTGCGGTGTAGTGATCACTAGATCTCTGCTGACTGTGTTCACTCTCTCTGTGGTGTAGTGATCACTAGATCTCTGCTGACTGTGTTCACTCTCTGACTGTGATGTAGTGATCATCGCTAGATCTCTCTGACTGTGTTCACTCTCTCTGCTGTGTTCTAGACTCTCTCTGTGACTCTCTCTGCGGTGTAGTGATCACTAGATCTCTGCTGACTGTGTTCACTCTCTCTGTGATGTAGTGATCGCTAGATCTCTGCTGACTGTGTTCACTCTCTCTGTGATGTAGTGATCGCTAGATCTCTGCTGACTGTGTTCACTCTCTCTGTGATGTAGTGATCGCTAGATCTCTGCTGACTGTGTTCACTCTCTCTGTGGTGTAGTGATCACTAGA
>CM049861.1:28439095-28514095 GCA_027422415.1 Schizothorax lantsangensis | reverse complement strand
ATTACAGAAGTGAAATCATTTAATAAAATTAAAGTATTAAAAAGTTATAGAAGTTTAAATTTACTTTAAAGAAAATGTGTTTTTATTTAATAAAATATGAATAAATATTAAAAAAATAGTTAAAAATCCAAAATTGCTATAAAATTAAAGCCATATGTCTACATAAGTTGTTCCAAATTTGAAGTTGATATAAAAAAACATAGTTTTTAAAGTTATTATTAACATATTTATAGTTGTATGAAGCTCTGACTGTTTGTTAAAGTCATAATTGATTTTGTTTTATTATTTCAAACACACATAGGCCTATAGAAAGATGCATAAAACAAATCCATAAGCAAAATGTGCCAATAATACATCTACCGTGAACCCGCGTGCGCGCGCGTGATGCAAAGCGGAAGTCTCGTGATCGCACGTATGTGACGTAACGCGGAACACTGACGTTTGTTGATTTCTCGGTTTGCACAGACCGGTGTTATTTTTAACTGGAGTCAGTTAGTTATTTATGATTTCAGCCATGTTTGTCAGGCAATGAAAGTGTCGTTTATGCCACTGCGCTTTAAAGACATCAAAGAGCGGCGCTTCATCAGGATCTCAGGTAATGATCGATTGATGAATCATCCAGAGTCCAGCTCGGTTATTAACTTCAGCAGAGCGAGTAATCTGTAATCTACTCTTGAACACAGTCAGGTCAGTTAACGGCTCACAGAGACGCATTCACAACACTCACAGTCTGTAATGCTTGCCAGTAGCGCACGCTAATACAGAGCCAGCCGTGAGAACTAGTCAGTTAGCAATGAAAGTGTACAGGAGTTATAGATCTGGCCAGCAGTAGAGTGAAAACCTCACACTACAGGAGATGCTCTGGACACAGCAGTAAGTCCAGACACTCAGGAAGCTATAGATCTGGCAGCTTCACACTACAGGAGAGCTATAGATCTCTCAGGTACAGGAGATGCTATAGATCTCGCATTGATACAGGAGATGCATCCAGAAAACCTCACACTACAGGAGAGAGTCCAGCTACAGGAGATGCTATAGTTATTACAGGAATGCTTCAGCAGAGAAAACCTCACACTACGATGCTATAGATCTGGACACAGCAGTAGAGTCCATATAACATGGACACAGCAGTAGAGTAACCTCACACTACAGGAGATGCTATAGATCTGGACAAGCACAGTACAGGTCAGTAGAGTTAACGCTATAGATCTGGACACAGCAGAGACAGGAGATGCTATAGATGGACACAGCAGTCAGTCCACCTCACACTACATGCTATAGATCTGGACACAGCAGTAGAGTCCAGAAAACCTCACACTACAGGAGATGCTATAGATCTGCTGAAAACCTCACACTATGCTATAGATAGCAGTAGAGTCCGCACAGGAGATGCTATAGATCTGGACACAGCAGTAGACAGAAAACCTCACACTACAGGAGATGCTATAGATCTGGACACAGCAGTAGAGTCCAGCAGGAGATGCTATAGATCTGGCCAGTGAGACACTATGCTATAGATCAAGTGTCCAGAAAACCTCACACTACAGGAGATGTAGATCTGGACACAGCAGTAGAGTTCACATACAGGAGATGCTATAGATCTGGACACAGCAGTGTCCAGAAAACCTCACACTACAGGAGATGCTATAGATGGACACAGCTTAGATGCAGATCTGTAGAGTCCAGAAAACCTCACACTACAGGAGATGCTATAGATCAGTGTCCAGAAAACCTCACACTACAGGAGATGCTATAGATCTGGACACAGCAGTAGAGTCCATGTTGTGTGGCTTCAAATGTGAGATGTTCAGCTCTTCAGGACGATCATCTCACACTCAGAAGTTACTACAGCTTCTCTTTGACTTCTCCATGCTGTCTGTGTGAAACATACAGGATCTAATAGTGTTGCCACTGCTGTAGTCTGTCACCACATTATCATGCAGTTCTTTTGGTTTTGTAACATATTATCTTGCGAGTAAAAGCCTCATGAAATGGAGGCACAGTTAGTGTGCTAATACTTGTACAATACATTACCAATATACATTACTTTACTGTTTCTTCACGCCCCACAGACGTTGTAGTTGCGTATCTTACCCATAAAATTATTTTAAAATGTTACTAACAATATATCTCTGCCTCATCATTTCAACAAAATCCATGCTGGATTGTAGAAGTTATTACAAACACTGAGTGGTGATTAATAGTAATGTTTAAGTTAAGTGTTGTATTAATCTCATTAATTCTCATGTGTAGCTTGATACTAATTGTAGCTATAATTATACCCATATACGATTATATTCCATGATGTATTTATCAAAAGAAATCATATAAGTTATCATATAAGTCTAAAAAGGTTTTATAGAGTTTATATCATGATCAGAGGGATCAATACCAGAGTAAAGTAATGCCACGACTTACACATCATCTTTTCTCCTCACTAAATCATGTAATGTAATATTTCATACACTGAATGTAAGCTCTTCATATTCCATATGCCTGATGCACTGGTGACTTCATGTGTCTGTGCAAGGCATGACAATTATGAAACTAAATCTAGAAGTTATTGGATTGTTGGACTTTAAGTCAGTAGAGGGGTTGAGACATCTAAGTAACTAGCTGTTTTATGGATGGTAACTGTAATATTATTACTGAAATCTTATTAGTAATTAGTTACACTACTAGTTAGGTACAAAAAAGTAATATTACTGTAACTAGTTACCGATCAAAAGGCCACGAGTCAGGAAATCCTCTCAGAGATTATTGCCCTCTTTGTTTTGGGTTCTTACCATTGCAAATCATAATTCCTCCATATACAGAGGCATTCTGTATTATAAAATATCATTTATGATGAACGTGTCTGTGTGTGTGTGTGTGTGTGTCTCTGTGTGTGTGTGTGTGTGTGTGTCTCTGTGTCTGTGTGTGTGTGTGTGTCTGTGTGTGTGTGTGTGTCTGTGTGTGTGTCTGTGTGTGTCTCTGTGTCTGTGTGTGTCTCTGTGTCTGTGTGTGTCTGTGTCTGTGTGTGTCTGTGTCTCTGTGTGTCTGTGTCTGTGTGTGTCTGTGTCTCTGTGTGTCTGTGTCTGTGTCTGTGTCTCTGTCTCTGTCTCTGTCTGTGTCTCTGTGTCTCTGTGTCTGTGTGTCTGTGTGTGTGTGTCTGTGTGTGTGTGTCTGTGTGTGTGTCTCTGTCTGTGTGTCTGTGTCTGTGTGTCTCTGTGTGTGTCTCTGTGTGTGTCTGTGTGTGTCTCTGTGTGTGTGTGTGTCTGTGTGTCTCTGTGTGTGTGTGTCTCGTGTGTGTGTGTGTGTGTCTCTGTGTGTGTGTGTGTGTCTGTATCTGTGTGTGTTTCTGTGTGTGTGTGTGTGTGTGTGTGTGTTTCTGTGTGTGAGTGTGAGTGTGTGTGTGTGTGTGTGTGTGTGTCTCTCTCTGTGTGTGTGTGTGTGTGTGTGTGTGTGTGTGTGTGTGTGTGAGAATCAGTGTGTGGTCAGCTGTGTCTGTGGCGATGGCTATTCTGTTTGCGGTGGTGGCTCGAGGATCCACGGTCCTGGCTAAACACGCCTCCTTCTCTGGAAACTTCCTGGAGGTGACGGAACAGATCCTGGCCAAAATCCCCTCGGAGAACAACAAGCTGACGTATTCCCACGGCAGGTACGTCTGAGATCGAGCGTCTGGGCTGTGAGTGTTCACTGAGATCGGCTCTGATGCATCTGTTGTTTTCCAGCTATCTCTTCCACTACATCTGCCACGAGAGGATCGTGTATCTGTGCATCACCGATGACGTGAGTATCTGCTTCTGAGCTACTGATGTGTCCTTCAATGTCAGCTAATCTTTAATATGACTCTGGAACAACGAGTCGTCTCGGTGAGGGATTCGCTCACATCATATTGAAATGATTAGTTCACCTCTCGAGTCGTAGACACTATGCAGTCTGTGCCAGAAAGAGAAATTAGTTCACTTCTCAAGTCTTCGGGTCGGAGAGTTTTCGTTCTTTTGTCACGTGACCACAGTATTGCATACAGATATAATAACTCCCAACATTCCTTACAAACACGTTTACAGTTATGCGATGTGTTTCTGGTCTCAAATTGTAGCTTATTGTTTATACATTTGTGAATTTCTGTCATGATGGGTAACATAATGTGGTAAAAAGAGGCTTTAAACTCTATCAGTATGATGAGGAAAATCACTCTGATAAAGCAAAGATACCTACATATAATAACAGCATACAGTAATATGTAATGTTTGTATTTATTGTGAGATAGGCCACTGAGCCGGGAAGCAGGCATGTGTCAAAAGACTCAGTCAAGAGATGAGCTGATCATCGTTTCTGGTACAGACTGCATAGATTAGTTTATGGTGATGTGACGTGATAAAAGAACAAACGATATAGATATAGATCGGGAGCTGAGGGAAACTAGACTGCATGATCTGAAAATATGAATTAATCGACTCTGTTTCTCATAATCTGGCCTTGGTTGTATTAGGGCTGGGCGATAGGAGCAAAAATGAATATGGGTATTTTTTGGCTGATTTGCGGTATACGGTATACATCTCGGTATTTTGTATGTGGATTAAACACACAAAGTGAATGTAAGCATGTATGCATGTATTATGTGCAAAAAAGGGTTAAAATCACATTACAATCTAACATTGCAATCTAAAAACAAAAATAATGCTTTTAAAGCAGAAGTTACATTTACTAAACTAAAAACCACAGACTAATTGATTAAAAAGGCTGTTTTGATTACTCCATTACACTTTACAGGTAGTGCTATCATACACTTACTTATAGGTTTAAAATTCTACATGTCACATTTATTGTCCAACTACAAATATTTCATCAAAATATATATTTTAGTCGGTTATTGAGCTCTGTCTGTTTGGTGCTTGTTCAGTGAAGTTTAGCAGAGGATCTCAAAGCAGAAGCTCATGCACTTCTGACAGCAAAATGAACATATTTCCATGGCTTTCTAACATTTACAGATGGAGAATATACCTGTTATGCATTAAGGAAAACAGCACGTCTCAAACACATTAAACAGCGCGAGTAGCGTCTGGACTCTCTGTCAGCTGCTTTAAACTCAAACTATAAACTATAGCTACTATATCTTACCAGTTTTTAAAGCCCTTCATATAAAGCTTGTCACATGTTTAGAACAAATTGTATCATGCACTTTCTCCGCAGCAGCTCAGTCTGTGTCCTCCGCTATTTTTTCAGATGCGCTCGTATCAAACTACTGTATATCGATATTAACGGTGTTGCTTCATACCGTATCGCTTATAAAGAATATATCGATATATCATACAAGCTCTATATACCGCCCAGCCCTTGGTTGTATTATAGTTTTATTGCATAAACAGTCTTATTCGAAATGTCGTGTAAGTAGATGTGTTGTGGAATTTGGCGATTAACATGCATTTTAATCATATTCTGATACGAAATGACTTGAAAAAAGATTGGTTGATTTTGATGATTCAGAGTCAGTGAAGTGATGGGTGCGTGTCTCTTGCAGGAGTTTGAGCGCTCGCGTGCGTTCGGGTTCCTGAACGAGGTGAAGAAGCGCTTCCAGACCACCTACGGCTCACGAGCTCAGACCGCGCTGCCCTACGCCATGAACAGCGAGTTCTCCAGCACACTGGCTGCACAGATGGTACTGCTTCACCTGTAAACACCAACGGTCTGTCTGTGTGCTTAGACACATGGGTCTCTCTTGATTGCATAAGACAAATTTCTCCTAAGGGATATAATAAAAGAGAAACTTAGGCCCCGTTTACACTAGTATGTTTTCGTTTTAAAATGCATAACTTTTGCTACGGTTACGCCTGTGGTTTACACTACTCCGGCGTTTTCAAGGTCGAAAACAGAGACTTTTGAAAACGATGGCGTGGCTGCCCACATTCTCTCTGCGTATCCTTGACGACTGTGTAAACAATAACAGCATGCTTGTTGTTGTACCCATAGATATGTACGGGTAGATGCCTCATTCGACCGCTCCAAGCACACAGACGCGTCCGCCATCTAAATAATAGTGAATCTACCTATACATATCTATGGTTGTACCTGCATGAATGGTCATGTGACGTGCGTTTTCGGTTGTGTAGTGTAAACGGAGATCGTTTCTGAAATGCAGCAGAAGCGCCAGTGTAAACGGGGCCTTAAACTTACCAAACTTAACTTAAACTTAGACAAGGGTTTGCACTAGGGCTGGGCAATTTGGCAAAAAAAAAACAAGGGTTTGCACTAGGGCTGGGCAATTTGGCAAAAAAAATTAAATCTCGATTTTTTTTTTTTTTTACGATTTTTAACTAGTCAACTTGAAAATGTGACTACAACATGATATTCAAGTAACTTTTTCTTTATTAACCCTCTAGTTAAAGAAAATTGTATTCCAAGTGCAGCACACATGAAGTTGTCAACATGATGCAAATGTTAAATAAATCACTTGTTAAATATCTTTGCAGAAAAGATGCATGAACTACAACTACATCTTGTATAGTCTTGTCTTATACATATTACATGTTCAGAAATAATACGAGAAAAACGCTTTCTAAAATTCTCAAAAATAAAGGTAATTCAAACTCAAAATGACTGAAGGTATAACACCAGGAGACTATTATTAACTATACATGTTCTGTAAAAACAATGAACAGCAGTTTTCAGTCTGTCACCGTGATGCAAACAAGAAATATCAGACGTACGTCTGTAGTAGTAGTGCTTCACAGGTTATATATTCGTTTGCGTTGCTTTTCCATTGTTTGTTCTGTGTAAACATGGACGTGTTTGACTGTTGCGCTCGCATCTCTTGCAGCATCTCATGCATGAAACAGCTTTCTGAAAACACTGCGCTCAAGTTAAAAGAAGTTCATCTAATCCACCGTCCGCGTCGCATCTTTATCATCACAAAAGCTCATTCTGTGTGATATGAGCGGTTAATCACGTGCATTATCATGCTGTCGGATCATTATTCTTTTCTTTTTACTGTTATCACTGGCATATTGTCAAAATGTCTAATTTTAACGTTTGGTAATATTTCTATTCAAAATCATGATTCCTTGATTTCGATTCTTGGGATTTAAGAAGGTTTTGTCAAAATGAGAATCGATTAAAATCGTGAAATCAGTATTTATTTTACCCAGCTCTAAGAACCGCCCTCAAAAGACTCAGGATTTCACAGAAACACACTACACACAATACAGGTCATATATAGAGCTGCTGGATGCAGAATACATCTGACCAAACCTCTTTGAGCATCACTGTCATGACTGACAGATGAAGACCTGCAGGTGAATCTACAGAGAAACAGAGGTGTACAGGTGCACTAGCTGAGTGAATGAGAACATTACACCCCTAATGTACTTTCTTAGTGTAAAGAATGAATTTGCAGTCTTTGCAAAATAGCTTTTGTTGCCTGCAGCTTGTGATTTTTCTCTACCACCTAACGCACACAGTTTCACCCAATCTCATGTTAATCTTGAGTACCTATAGAGTAGTACTGCATCCTTCATATCTCCAAAAAGTCTTTAGTTTGATCATATTTATAAAAGAAAGATAGATTTACGATTCTCTCCGAAAAAAGCCGAGCTCCTGGAGGCGTGCCGTGTGGGCGGAGCTAAAGAGTGGAGGCGTGCCGTGTGGGCGGAGCTAACGAGTGACGAGCACTTGCTCCGATCTCCAACAAAACACAGACATTTGATGCCGTTTCACTCACCATCTGCAGTTCTGAATCATGAGCGGGATCTTTTATAGCTGGGACCGCTCCATCTTTCAGTATTAAACCATGTGCAAATCCAGCGTCGAATTGGGCCTTGTTTATAAAACGTTCGTCAACAAAACACTTGAGAAACTCCATTGCTGCCCCGGAAAAACAAACTATATCCACTGTTCACGTAACGCTGGGTTGTTTTGGGAAGCTGAACAAGGTTATCTTTCCCTCACAACCAAAAACACACTTCTTTAGAGACGTTCTTCCCGAGCGAGTCCCGTGCAGCGCTGCCGATTGAAGCGTGTTGATTGGCTGCTCTCGCTCCGGTCGATGCGTGCAGGGGCGTGTTCTTCCGGGAGAAATGCCCATATAAGGAGTTCCACTGTCGTTTACGTCATCAAGAACAACGATCGAAAAAAACTCTCCGAAACTTGTACGAACCCGGAAGTGAGATTTTTGGCACAGAAATACTCTGTTATACATCCAATTTTTTTTTTTTTTTACTTTGTCCATGCTTAGCATGAGAATCCAACTCTTTACCAGTGTAAACAACTCTGAATGCATGAAACAGCATTGTACCCCCCCTTTAAAAAAATCAAATGTGTGAATTTGAGCCAAAATAGGATTAAATGAAAGCCTATACTGGGTTTTCAATTTTCTGCATTCTATTGTAATGGTTAATAGTTAATTTTAATCACCAAAAAATTCATACAATTTTATCAACCCTAATAATTTTTAGAACTTAACAGTAATAAGGCTCTATGAAATCTGTTTTATTTTTCTACATTCTATATTCAAAATATGCAGTAATCAAGTTATAAAACTTTAGCAAATGTTTGTTTCTGAGTTTGTTTGATGATGCGAAACATAACTAATCACTGCTCATAACTACAATAATTATGTTTTGCACCTTTATTTTGTTACAGCACATCAGACTTTGTACAGATAAAGAAAAACCCATGAGTTCTCGATAGTGAACTGAAAGTGTAGACGTGGGTCATGTGATGTCAGGATTAAGCCTGTGATGCTTGTTGAGCTTTAGCTTAGATTTATTGAATGCTTTCACATGACTGTGTTAATCTCCACTTAGAGAAATATGTAGCCTATGAAGTCTTTGTTTAGCAGACACTTCTTAACCTCCCACAGTCCAACAGTGATTTACAGTAACATACGACATTAATAGTCTCCTAGGAGCAGCTTCAGAGGTAATAATGCTCTGCGCTGATGTAGATCCAGTTTTTGCTGCAACATGTCCCAATAGAAGCCCAATAGAAACCATCACAGAAATTCCAATGATTTCCATTAAAATACCATTATAAACCATTAGCTTTTTCCAGTAAAACCATTACAAAATTCCTTTTTGTAGTGTGTTTTGGGCATTTTTCTAATATGATTTAACATCCCACCAATAAAATCCATCACATACCAGTAGACACCATTATAGTTTCCATTAAAACCAATACAATTCCCATTATAACCATTAAATCATTAGATTTTCTATTGTGTTTTGGGCAGGGGTTGTAGGCATCCATTGACCAATGAGTCAGTTAAACATTGTATTTTGATGATATTACCAGAAGGTCAGTATGTCATTATATACATGTGCTGTTATTGCTAGAAACATCACTCAGATCCCAAAGGCTCGGACAGACTGACAGAAACACAGATGCACGTAGACGACCTGAAAGGCATCATGGTCCGGAACATCGGTGAGTCTGTCACTTTGTTCAGTTTTATAGACGTCAGCGGTGACTTTTGAGTGAACGTGTGCTGTGTTTGTGTTGCTGTAGATCTCGTCGCTCAGAGAGGAGAGAGACTCGAGCTGCTCATCGATAAAACAGAGAACCTGATGGATTCTGTGAGTTCTGTTTGAAGCTTTAGTTTAACCCTTGTGCGTCAATACAAAACCGTTACACATGGGTCCATAGTGGACAAAAATGTCCATGTCAAAAAACTCATAAAAATTTAAGAGTTAAGTTTGGTCTCATTTTAAAGAAGACACATGGCAGATTATTGTTGAAGTAAAAAAAGTTAAAAAAGTGAAACCAAAAAAAAGGTATACAGGTTTAAGTTTATGAAAATTATTTATGAACAATATTTTGTATAAAATATATATTTTCTGAAACATGTTGAACTCTAAACCTGCTAAAAAAATCAAATACATAAATCCAAACAAGTTGTGTTACAAATTTGAGGTTGATATCTCAAAAAATGAGCTTTCAGTAAGATATTGTTTGGGTGCAGTACCATATTTTCTCCATTAGATGCAGCAAAACTCTGCTGGAGCACACAGTGCTTGATTTATGATTTACAGTAGAGTTCATCTCTCAAATATTACAAAAACACACAATTTTTTTTTTATGACACACATACAAACCACACTCTGACATCCATACCAACACACACACACACACACACACACACTCTGACATCCATACCAACACACACA
The DNA here is from genome assembly GCA_027422415.1 of Schizothorax lantsangensis. NCBI lineage: Eukaryota > Metazoa > Chordata > Actinopteri > Cypriniformes > Cyprinidae > Schizothorax > Schizothorax lantsangensis. The sequence continues at coordinate 28,503,950 of CM049861.1, read as the reverse complement.
CACACACACACACACACACTCTGACATCCATACCAACACACACACACAATTATAGCTGCATTATTTATCCAATTGTCTCTATAATATACAGCAGCAGAAAACAGGAATAAAGCCAGTATTTGCTTTATAGACCAAACCTGAAAAAATGGCACCATCTGGTAAAAAATTGAATGCCAACAGAATGAAAGCCTATTAACAAAAATTGCATTGTTTTACGGTTAAACAGCGCTGTGATTAAAAATAGCAGTTTCAATGGAGACATTTTTGTCCGAAAGGTCCTGAGAGGAACTAATTTGTGTACCAAGTGCAAAACAGATTTATTAAAGAAAATAGTAAAATTCCAATAAAAATACACACCTGTGCCAAAATGTATGCAGCTGGCAATAACACAGGCAACATGATAAAAAAAAAAAGCAAAAATGTCCAAAAGGTCGCACAAGGGTTAAATCACTTTATGCTGATGAATCTTCCTCTTGTATGTGCAGTCCGTCACCTTTAAAACAACGAGCCGTAATCTGGCCCACGCCATGTGTATGAAGAACCTGAAGTTAACCGTCATCGTCGTAGTAATCGTGCTGGTAAGTTCTGCAGCTCACAGTAACAGAGAAACACAGCAATAACAGCTGCATCTCGGTGTGTGTTTGCTGCAGTAGGAGAAGGCACTGTATATAATTACACTATAATTTGTGTATAGTATAAATTACGAGCTTCAGAGCGTGCAGACGAAACACGGTCATGTTATCTTATTTTCAGAGCCTGCTGTCTGAGAACGCAGTTCTGGGAGTTAATTATAACGAAGCACTTTGACGAGACTTTGCTCGAGCATTTTAGCATGACAAAACTAGCATTTCAGACGCTGTGCAACGAGATCGGTCCGATGATTAGTCCAGTTTTATGCTGTCCCATCGTCTTTTTTTGATGCGCATTAAGAAATTTATCCGACTTAGTTGAATGCATGTTTTTTTTAATGCACATTTTTAGAATTGATGCACATCTTGGTTTTCCATCCAGCATTTTTTATGCAATATCCCAAAATGTGCATAAAAATAGGTGGATGGAAACACAGCTATTGATCGTCTCTAAGCATATCCCAGAGTCTCAAAGCAATGCTGAAGCCTCTGTGGTGCTTCTGGTGTCCAGCAGTGAACACATCAGTCTCTCGCGCTCCTTTATGTGAGGTGTGAAGGTGGTCGAGGATGTTTAGACAAGTTGGTAATATTTTAGGTAAATATTATCTTCAGCCAGCTATGAACGCATCGTGCCAGGACCAGCTGGCACTGAAACACAGATTTATCAAGATAGACGTTCATTATTGTCTTTTAGACCGTCTCTGTTATTGAGTTTCCATCATTGATTCTGTTATTTCTCTGTATTGCACAAAGTATATATAAAATAAAGGTGACTTGATTTATGATGTTATTTTTGAGTTCTCCAAATGTTTTGGAGATGGTGATATTGCAGTTTGGTTTTTATGATGCGTGTCATGTAAAAATGTCATTATGGGTTTATTAATGTCACCATGTTTTTTGCATTGCATTCTTGCGCCTGTGTCTTTCACAGCTTCTCGTACATAACGTGGTGTATTCATGAGCTGCTCGTTCAGATTTAATAAGTGCTTCTACAGAAAGAGTTTAATCTGCAGATATGGCATTGTTTAGGGATCTGACGGCTAAGTAGTGTGTGTTTTTCAGCAATAGTGTGCACCCTTAATTCACAGAGAAAAGAAGGTCAGGGAAAAGTTCTTTGTGCATTTTTCTACTTGTTACTTTGCACTTTTTGTTAGAAAATGTTTATTTACTATTTATTCAAGTTTTTAAAGGGACAGTACACCCAAAAATGAAACTTCAGTCATCATTTACTCATCCTCAAGTAGATCCAAACCTGTATGAATGTGTTTGTTCTGAACACAAAGGAAGATATTCTGAAGAAAGTTTGTAATCAGGCTGTTTTGGGGCACCATTGACTTCAATAGTAGGAGAAAAATACTGCTCTGTTTCCCTCATTCTTCAGAATATCTTCCTTTGTGTTCAGAACAAACACATTCATACAGGTTTGGATCTACTTGAGGGAGCGTAAATGATGACAGGATTTTCATTTTTGGGTGAACTGTCCCTTTAAGGTATCTAATATTTCGATTAGTTAATTTCCATGATCTAAATATTCTTAAGAATTAAAAGTTTGTTGTCATTTGAAGTGTAAAGACCTTCTTATGCCGTTATATTATGATTATATATTGAGTGGCATAAAATGGTCTTAAAATGACAATAATATGGCAGTTATTTCTGCTATATCGCACATCAGAAAGTTGTTATCGTGACAGGCCTACATTGAGGTATTGCAATGAATGCTGTTAAATGTCCACTGGCTCTTAGTGGATATGCATGTCAGGATGCTGTTAAATAACACGCTCTTTGTCTCGTGTCATCAGGTGGTGCTGTATTTTATCGTGACGGCCGCGTGTGGAGGACTCAGCTGGCCGAACTGTCGGAAGCAGTAGAAACGCTCTGATTGTCCTTCAGTATGTGAGAGCACTCGTTCAGCTCAGCTCACGTGACTAGAGACTCCTGCTGTGTTTACTGTGCTGTTCCACACAGTACTGAAGCACCATCCCTTTCCATGTTGATCGTTATCGTGTGTTTGATTCTTTGGGTTCTTTTCACAATGTTGTAATGCAGTTCAACTACACGAAGCATTTAAAGGAGTAGTGCACCAAGAAATTACAATTGTCATTGTTTTTTCTGTAAAACACCAGATGTTAATTCATACTGCTCTGCTCCAGTCCATGAAAATAAAAGGGGATGTATTCTGGTTAGTTTTAGAAAGTGTCATCATAAAAGTTGTCCGTATGGCTTGTGCACTGTATTCAGTGTTTTCTGAAGTTGTGTAATAGCTTTATGTGAGGAACGAATAATGAAGTCATTATTGACAGAAAATCTTCTAGAGCTTAATTCTCATCTTCTGTTGCATTTTGCAGACGCTGCACATGCCAGTCGGTCACATTACAGGCGGGACACCTCCAAATGCAATTTATAAAACATATTTATTATTATTATTATTAAAGTACAAATATATAGTTATTTGAGATTTAAGAACTTGAATAGTGAATTTCAGCTGGGTTTGTTTCTTCCACAAAGCTATTGTATGACTTGGCATATCGTGTGTGTGTGTTTGAGAGAGGGTGTGTGTGTGTGTGTTTGAGAGAGAGAGAGGGTGTGTGTGTGTGTGTTTGAGAGAGGGTGTGTGTGTGTGGGTGTGTGTGTGTGTGTTTGAGAGAGGGTGTGTGTGTGTTTGAGAGAGGGTGTGTGTGTGTGTGTTTGAGAGAGGGTGTGTGTGTTTGAGAGAGGGTGTGTGTGTTTGAGAGAGGGTGTGTGTGTGTGTGTTTGAGAGAGGGTGTGTGTGTGTGTGTGTGTTTGAGAGAGGGTGTGTGTGTGTGTGTTTGAGAGAGGGTGTGTGTGTGTGTGTGTGTTTGAGAGAGGGTGTGTGTGTGTGTGTGTGTGTGTGTGTGTGTGTGTGTGTGTTTGAGAGAGGGTGTGTGTGTGAGTGAGTGTGTGCACGAGTGTGAGAGAGAGAGTGAGTGTGTGTGTGTGTGAGAGAGGGTGTGTGTGTGTGTGTGAGAGAGAGTGTGTGTGTGTGTGTGAGAGAGTGTGTGGTGTGTGTGTGTGTGTGAGAGAGAGAGAGAGTGTGTGTGTGTGTGAGAGAGAGAGTGTGTGCGCGAGTGTGTGTGTGTGAGAGTGAGTGAGAGTGTGTGAGAGAGAGAGAGAGAGTGTGTGTGTGTGTGTGTGAGAGAGAGAGAGAGTGTGTGAGTGAGTGTGTGCGCGCGCGAGTGTGTGAGAGAGAGAGTGTGTGTTTGAGAGTGAGTGTGTGTGTGTGTGTGAGAATGTGTTTGAGAGAGAGTGAGTGTGTTATGGACTACCTTTATGATACACCAGTTTTATGACCTATTTTATTGCATGTCAAAAGCAGTGTAAATCATCCACTAACCACCTCTGTTTTGTGTGTTTCATGGAGGAAAGCAAAGCAGGACTGGAACGACATGAGGCTGAGAATATGAGTACATGATTTTTCTAGGTTTGGATAAACTACTCAAGCCAGCGGTTACTAATCCTCTTCATAACTTACAGCAGAAGAGCTTAAAGAGCAATGATGAAATAGAAATTGACGATTTTTAAGAGTAACGACCTGGCATCTGTGTTTGCAGTGTTTTAATTAGCTTTGCTTACAACAGTCATGATATGTAATCATTTACATTTATAGTTAGCATACAGAAGGGAACTCTATAGTTCCTTGATCTTACTAAATGTGTTTTCTACAGAATGAACTAATGTCAGTCACTAAGATTGTTTGTGATTGATTGATTGAGTAGCATATGATGTAGTCTACTTTACAGTAGTCGTGTGATATTGTTCACACAGCGCAGAGTTAATTGAATTCAAAAACTGCATGTTTTTGGGTGAATCTAGCAAAACCTGTCAATAATTCAGCCCAAATTAAAGAGCAAATTATATCGTGCGTAAAGAAAATGAAGCTGATTATGAGGCCTGTTATTTTGCATTGACATATTCAGCATATTTTCCTAAAATTATGACATGAAAAAGAAAGAATGAATCATGTATAAGCATCTAATTCTCACATGCATTACAACAGATACACAGAACAACCATGTATAGAAAACAGAATATAGAGCTACATCCAAGTATAGAGTGTGATGTGCAGAGAGTATGTACAGGCAGTGTGAATACATTTGAATTTACATATTGTATTTAAGATTAAAGTGCTGTGAAAAAGTTTGTACACACCATAAAAAGTGGTTTTGTCCCCCCCCCCCAGCATATTGAGAGATACAAGAGACACTTGGAATGTACATTTTGTAATGACGTGTACAGCTTAAATAAACAAAAATGCCTATATCATGTGTTGAAAAAGTCGGTACATCCTACATTGATCTACGTTGATTAGTCCAGTTATTTTTATTAATGTAGCACTTCACAAATTCATGTGAGAAATATACATACATGTACAATACATGCACTAATTATCATTTTGTAGCAGTAAATGAAGCGGTATCATATTGATCACAATTGGGGTACCACAAGGCTCAGTACTAGGACCATTGTTTTTACACTTCACGTGCTACCCTAGAGAGATATCGCTAGAAATATCGCACAGTGTTAGTTTTCACTGTGACGAGACTCCGCTCTACATTTCCCTGATTACTGACAAAATCTACTAATTCGCTAAATTACAGTTTTTGCTAACACACTATAACTGATTCATCGGGCCCAATTTACCAAACCATTTATTCAGTTCTCAAAACAAAGACTCATTTCTCAAAACTTTTAACACTTGTTTTCACACGTTGCAATTTGCTCAGTGTTTTCTGCAAACATCTACGCAAATCTACAAAAATGCCCTCGTTTTGCACAGGGTTAACTTAGAGGATGAGGAGGGGAAAAGAACAATGAAGGGGACGGGGTCAAAGTCATTTGTTCCTGATGAGATGCAGTACAGTTGACCATGTTCTTGTGAATACAATGAGCATGAAGGCCTAAAGGGTTATACTACTTACAGTATAATTACAGTACACCAGGGGTTCTCAAAAGTCTACATTCAAAGGTCCAAATCTGAATTTTCATCAGTGTCAAAGGTCCGGACCGGAACAATTGATTATTACAAAACTTGCTTTTAATAAAAAATAAACTAATTAAAAAAAAAAAAGAAGTTCCCTTTGCATTCAAAATACATTAATTGTTTTGCCACTTTTGCACTTTGTTATTAATCTAAGTGTCAGCAATAGAGGTCGACCAATAATGGTTTTTCTCTGGCTGACGGCGATATTTAGAAATCAGGGGCCTCATTTATAAAATGTTGCGCAGAAACCATCCTAAATTTGATCTTACGATCATTTCTAAGATATGCGTACGTGCGATTCATAGAATGAACGTATGAACAGAAATCACGCGTACGCGTCTCTTTCAGATGTGAAATCTATGAATCGCAAATTATCTTGAGCGCAACTGAATGGTTTCAGCTCTCTGCTTGTAAACGACTCCTAATTAATGTCATTAACATATAAAATATCACCAATCATCATAATTTAGAACAGCGAGCTGCAAGAACAGCTTATATTTTAAAAAACCTGCAATACTCCGACAATAAAAAGTGTGTATGTCTGCTCAGACCCTGACGTGACGCTAAGCACTTTTCCACGTCAAAGACAGTCTTTATAAATATGAGCGCTGGCGTGGATTTAAGCGTACTTGAAAATGCACACTCTACGAGCGGTTTCCCTGGTCAAATCTGCGCGTACGCATTTGTGGCGCAGTTTTGATATTTTATAAATGAGGCCCCTGGGCAGCCAATGGCCGATATATGATGCTGATTTTTTTTTGGCCGATTTTCTGTTTATCAAAGTAGGAAATATAACTAGTGCTCTTGAACTACGAAACAGAGGCGGGTCCGGACTTTGAGAAGCACTGCAGTACAGTAGCAGTACTTTAGATGAGAGAACATTCATATTCTATGTACAGTAATACTGTTGCACACCTTCAAACTCATAACCTTTGAATTGATTTGCAGCCAGTTACAGTAATTAACAGTATACTGTATTACGCAATCATATTCAGTTCATTGGCATTTGAAATGTTCTAGTGCTTTTCATCTACTGAAGATGTCTTTACTGTAGTGATTCTTGAAGTTGAATTTCACTGTATCTGCACCGCTTTATTTATACTGTATACTGTAATAGACATTGACTTGCAATAGGTTTCCCAAAAGGAGGTTTTTGTAAGTGTTTTGAATCGATCTTTCTAGTGTTGTCTAGGTAGTGAAGTAGTGTTTTTGTCAGGATTGTGTGTCATCTGATGCCAAAGTTTCATTCTGACATAAGAGAATGTGTTTTTGACTAAAATATTTGATTGTGACCTGGAAGGTTATAGTTGTGAGAAAATGGTGTATTGTTTCATGAATTGTGTGTTAGCAATCTGGGAAAAACTTTTATGGAATGCATCGTTGGTATTAAAATCTGGATGAGTAGAAATGTCTTATTGCTTAACTCTTTCACAACCAAATTTTCCATGTTTCCACTGTTATACGCTAGGGGGCGCTCTTACACATCTCCTGAACGAGTCCAGAATCACTCGATCAAAAACACAGACGAGGAAGACACAGAAACCAGTGATCTCATATATAAGCATATGCATATGAAAAATAATGCGATCGTCAACAATAACAGCATATAAATGAAAGCTGCCTAATGTTACAGAGTGAAATGTGGATCCAGAAAGAGTTAAAGCTTTGGGATACTGATGGAAGACATCTACTGCATCTTTGCTTTGATAATATTACTGAATATGATCCAGATGTAGTATTTGATAAATACGCAATTTTCTCAGCTTTTTGCTCAAAATGTTGCTTTTTTATGAAACTACCTACATTCAAGTGATGATAAAAAGAATGCTTGAAGCTAGAATAAAACTGAATTGTTTTTTTTAAAGTAGAGGCTCTGTTTTTTATTTTGATGTATTGCATGTTCAGATATTCATACAACAAAGTTTTCACGCCCCCCCCAGAATATTGTTGTATGAATATCTGAACATGCAGTAAGTCAAAAGAAAGAACAGAGCCTCCGCTTTTTATCAAAACTCATTTTATCCTAATTTCATGCAGTCTTGAAAAGTGTTTCACCAATGCCTTTTTCATAATTTTATCATTCTTGTACATCTTTACTTAAAAATATATATATAAAAAAAGGCTATTTTTAACCCCCAAAATGTTCTTGTTTTTAGAAATCAGTATAAAGCACAAGTGCATGAAGCTATGCTGAAAATCATGATGTTACATAAATGTATTGTTATATAACAACGGGAGACATTCGTCAATCATGCATTTTTTCATTAAGAATGATATTTGTATTCATACTTGTGCATGACACATGCACACACAAGCTACTGTGAGAATATGCTTGGTTAGTGATATGTTTGCTGTTTCAGAAGTGATGAATGCACAGATATGAGCGGTTCACACTGTTCAGAACATCTGTCCTCTCACTGCTGGAGCTGCCACTGACTCTGAGACCTGACAAAACCAAACAATAATGAAATACAATCAATCCCACAAAAACATGTCTGGGTCATATTTCATCCCCAAATCAATAAAAATCTAAATCATTAACATCATAACATGCACATTTTCCTCTACATTCACATTACTGTAACGACCAGCTGACCAAACACATGCAGTCACTAAACATCAAACATATCACAAATTATTTTAGACCATAGGCTATTAGGATGTCTGAATATATTAAGGAAATATATAAATGCACAGCATTTGAAAATCACTTGAAGTGACACATTTTGCACTGAATGCTAAAATAATAACAATATATAGCACAGGTGCAGGACAGGGAACTATCAAATATACCTGTCAGTTTTGGTTATTTTGATAACTGAGTGTATATTAGAGTAAGATTTTAAATAAATAAAGTAAGCAACATAAATAACAGCATATATTGCACTGTAGAAAATTCAAATCAGCTGTTTTGTTGAACAATAAAAATAATTTTATTAACAATAAAATACCACATAAATTATATTTAAGACTTTGTAATACAATTTAAGACCTTAAATTTTGAAAAAATAATTTAAGACAAATTTTACCATAATATATAAAGATTTATTAGTTATTTTGAGCTTTTTGTTCACATTACAGTAACGAGAACGGGATTGTTTTTAATTGCAGTAATGAGAGATTTAGGTCGATGTTTAATTGTCATGAGATGTCAGAATGTAAAGCATCTGCTCCGTGCTTGTTTTGATGTGATCTGCGTCTGCTCACAGTTGTTCTGTCACGTGTGTGTGTCTCAGCGCTCTCCTGACGGCTCTGTGTTCAGCCTCCGCTGCTGGAGTCACTCCTGAAACACACACACACACACACACACACACACACACACACAGAGAGAGACGTGAGGTCAGGAGTCAGGACCAGAGCTCAGTGTAGAGCAGCAGCAGCGTCTCACCTTCATCACGAGAGACGTCTTCCTCACGCTCCTGACGTGCGTCCGCCTGAGCCTCGTCTGTCTTCTTATAGTAATAATTCTGATCTGGAGGACCGAACCGCTGACACACACACACACACACACACACAACATTAAAACTACCACTAATCATATACACTATCACTAGATTTACAGCGATGGCCATAATGATCAGAGCACTAGTATCTTCAGCAGCTAAAAATGGTTTTACGTCAGTTATTTGTATCTTTTGCTGTAGTGTGTCAGAAGGAAATATCAGTTTACATTAATAGTAATAATCCAGTGAGATGTTTGAGATCTGATCATCATCAGTCTGTCTGGAGTCACATGAAGAAACTGAGACAGACTAAATCCAGAAGAACTGTGTCTCAAGACGCTTCAAGAAACCTCCTGCAAAGCTCCTGAGAAACTCTGCTCAAGAGCACCGAGGACGAAACCTGCTTTAAACACAAAGATGATCACAACAAATGTGTGTCCCTGCAGCACAAAAGCAGTCATAAGTAACGCAGGTATATTTGTAGCAATAGCCAACAATACATTGTATGGGTCAAAATTATCAATTTTTCTTTTATGCCAAAAATCATTAGGATATTAAGATCATGTTCCATGAAGATATTTTGTAAGTTTACTACCGTAAATATATCAAAACTTAATTTCTTGATTAGTAATATGCATTGCTAAGAACTTCATTTGAACAACTTTAAAGATGATTTTCTCAATATTTAGATTTTTTTGCACCCTCAGATTCCAGATTTACAAATATTATCCTATCATAACAAACCATACATCAATGATTATTTATTCAGAAAGCTATTTATTCAGGGTCACGAATGTTGATTTCATTTAGTTAATACAAGTTAATTGATAAAAATATATATATATTTATAACATTATTTTTGACAGCATTTTTACACAAGTGCCTCAAACTTTTAACAGTTCTGTAGCTTTGCAGGAGGTTTCTTGAAGCGTCTTGAGACACAGTTCTTCTGGATTTAGTCTCAGTTTGTTCATGTGACTCCAGACAGACTGATGATGATCAGATCTCAAACATCTCACTGGATTATTACTATTAATGTAAACTGATATTTCCTTCTGACACACTACAGCAAAAAATAGAAATAACTGACGTAAAACCATTTTTAGCTGCTGAGAATACTAGTGTACTAATATTGTATATATTTACCTTATTAGGCCACATGAGGCTAACAAAGAGGATGATGGGAAGACCCACGGTGACGACATACACCCCCCAGAGCCACGGCCTCTTCACCGTCGCCATCAGCAGCTTCTCAATCGCTCCAGGCTACAAGAGGACGATGTGAAATACAGATGTGCTCAGTGTGCTGTATAAGTTCAAGTGTGTTATGTCCTGGACCTGGTCAGCATTTCTTCACTAGATGGGTTTATTAGGATGTGTGAGTGACTGCATTAGTGTGCTGCAGCTAAAGCAGACGGGCGATGCTGATCTTACGGTCTTTCTCTGGCCCCACGTGTCTTCTGTCCAGCGCCGGGCTTCTTCCAGACGGTCCGAGAGTAAGATGTTGTCGAACATCACGTCTGCAGTGAGGGACCACAGCTCAAAACCCACGGCAGAAACAGAGCTCATGATGAGCGGCTGATCTGAACTAAAACCAGAAACACACACAGATGAACTTGAACAACACACACTAGTGTTACCAACTCATTTCCAGAGGAAGCTGCTAAAGGAAGGTCGACTAAAAGTTGCTAAATGACGTTGTGATATCATTGACGTCAAAATTGTGTCACAACATCAAATCTCAGCAAAAAATTTTATACTGTATATGTTAATTTAGGTTTGTTTGTAAAATAATATGCATAATATAATATTAAAATATAAATAACTGTATTTTTAAATACATTGAATTATTGAACACTTACACATTTTTGAATGATAACTTTTTTTTAATAGCTAGTAAACTAGTAATACGACACATTCTCAACAGTTATGCTTTAAGCAGTGTGTTAGTAGTTAGTTGGTGTGCTACACTCTGAGAAATATCTGTAAAAATACAGCACAATCTATTATGTTAATATGAAATAATTTTGCGTATTGGGTTTTTACCTGCATTTTAAATTATGCATTGTGTTTTCAGGTTATTAATGCATAATGTCCTGTAAAATTACTAGCATCTTTTCCATTTTTCTTACAGTGTACTAACTGATCAACCATCACAGGTACAAGCTACTAACAAAGTGTATCATAAATTAACAATTATTATTATTATTAAACTGAACAATTGCATATAGCAGCTAACTCAGTTCACGTGATGTGTGTACTGCGAGGCATCTTTGGTTTTCCTCTTTTTGTGTAATTTGGATGGAAAATGTGTGCATTTTATCACACATCACTTATCAAAAGTTGCCAAATAAATTTAAAAAATTGCTAAATTTGTTGCTGTGCGCTTTTGGAAGAAAAAGTTGCTGAAAAGTTGCTAAATAGAGCGGGGGAACTATGACGTCACGATCAGCGGATCTGCGGTTAGCATGAAACTGGTTCCTCCACAAAAACCCAATGGGATTTTTCCATATGCTTTTGAATTATCGCAAAAAATAAGCTCTGTGTTCAATCATAGTTCATGAAACTTACACGTTTTGTCCATCAAGATAATCTTCACAATATAACTTTGATGAATTTTGAAGCCTAAATAAAAGCACCAGAACTGAAAAGCTAAACTTAGGCTATAAATGAACTACAGCACCACGGTCGCTCGCCTTCAACGTCACAACTTTCTCAAACTTATTTTTAACATATACAGTGTAAATACGTTTCACTGAACATTAATTTTAACCCACGCTACATGAACCGTTTCATATAAACTGGAATAAATACAAAACTAGAGCCAAACTAAAACTGAAATGAGACATTAGTAATGAATAGTATAGTGAATAAATTAAATAATCATAACTGAAGGACATTTAAAGCACGTATTTCTGTACATTTCGAAATACGGTGCATTAAAAGTCAATAAATCCTCGATTAATATGAATTAAAAACGTATCCCTGTGTATTTAATCTTTTAACTAACAGCAGAGTGAGCGAGTTTTTGGATATGGTAAGATTAAACTTATTTTAGTGAACAAAGCACCACATTTCAGCTCTCATTTTGTTAGGATTGGTACATAAAATATTATTTTATCCTTGCTTCTAGGAAATCCTCAATCTATACGCTTTCTAACCACTTCATGTGGCCATAAACATTTCATTTTAACGTGGCTTTAAGCATGCATCATTAAAGTTTCACTTTCACCACATAAAGCTGGTAAATATGGTGTTTACATGTAATAATCGTAATATGAGTTTACCTTACGGTACGAACCCAGAGTCTCGATAAAACGAGCATCTTCCCTCCAAAGACTTGTGTTGCATTTCGGGGCAAAGCAAACAAAAACAACAACATTGTCGAACAACAATATAAAATGATGTTTAATGTGTCCGACAGCGCCTGTAGTCCCATTTAGCAACTTGTTAACAACCGTCATTTTTAAGAAAAGTAACAGCTTAAAAAAACCCGAGTGTGGTGTAACTGGTGTAACATTTTGAGTCGACAATAACTTACAAGCCCCATTATTAAAAAGGGAGAAAATTACTGCATAATTTACTCACATCAAGCCATACTAGGTGTATATAACTTTCTTCTTTCAGAAAAAATACAATCCGAGTTATATTTAAAAGCATCCTGGCTCTTCCCAGCTTTATAATGGCAGTGAATGGGTGTTATTTTATGTCATAGAATAAAACGTGAAAGTATCTTGAGCCTGTGTGAACCACGGACCTTGTTTAAGGGATTTAACCAAAATCCCATTCAAAAAACCCATTGACTCTGGGACGATGAAACCGGATGCTCAAATGCTAACTCGCTTCTGGGTTTTCGCCTACAAAGTGACATTATAGTTCCACCACTCTATTGAGCAACACAATTGCTACATTGTCAACACTGACACACAGCACTAACACAAGAGAATAGAGATTAGACCGAATACACTAGAGTTCACAGATCACACAAACAACATCAAAAGAGCTCCTTTAGCTGGATCATGTTTTCTGGAAATAGATTGTTATTAGTATTATTGATACTAGATTTGATTGAGAATTGAATTGAATTTTCACAAATTAAATTAATTATTGATTTCAAACTGCATTAAAAACTTATGAATCAAATAATAAATAATAAAGACTTCATGATCAGTATTTTTAGGTTGGTTTCACATATGGCACATTGTCATACTCATATAAAATTAGTTAAAGGGATAGTTCAGCCAAAAATGAAAATACCCCATATTTTACTCACCCTCAATGCATACTAGGTGTATATGACTTTCTTCTTTCAGACGAATACAATCAGAGTTATATTTAAAAACATCCTTTATAATGGCAGGTGAGATTTTGAAGCCCAAAAAGTGCGTCCATGCATCATAAAAGTGCCTCACACGGCTCTGGGAGGTTAATACAGGCCTTCTGAAGCGAATCAATGCATTTGTGTTAGAATAATATCCATATTTAAAACTATATAAACCATAATCTCGGGCTTCCGCTAACTGTCGTACATGAGTGGCGTTCAGCGGATGACGTAAGACGGCGATGTAGCGTAAGCTCCGGTGAGAATATGCTAGTCTCACGAGAACCAAGTTTTGATAACAGAGTTAGCGGAAGATAGAGATTATGGATTATATAGTTTTAATTATGGATATGTTTAATATATAAACGCATTGATTCACTACAGGAGGCCTTTATTCACCCTCAGAGTCATGTGAGGCACTTTTTACTATGGATAGATGTGCTTTATTGGACTATTGAAAAATAACACCCATTCACTGCCATTATAAAGCTGGGAAGAGCCAGGATGCTTTTAAATATAACTCAGATTGTATTTTTCTGAAAGAAGAAAGTTATATACACCTAGTATGGCTTGATGTGAGTAAATTATGCAGTAATTTTCTCCTTTTTTTAATAATGGGGCTTGTAAGTTATTGTCGACTCAAAATTTTACATCAACAGTTTTAAATTAGAAATATTATAAGCATAAGATTTCAAAAAGAAAGTCTAAGGTAGGGGTGTGCAATATTGACAAAATAATATTTTTGGGATTTTTCGATAACAATAACGAAACAGTATTTTGCTGAGTGTGTTTTGTGCTGGTATCGTGGCTGTTTTAGGACTGTATGGATAAATAAACATGACAGTAGGTGGCGGCAGGTGCTGTAAGTGATTTATTGAATCATTCATTCAGAACGGCTGATTCATTTAGAAACAGAGCAAGCGGCTGTGTTTATGAATGGATCATTGAATCATTGACTCAAATGATTCATTCAGAAACAGAGCAAGTGGCTGTCTTTATGAATGGATCATTGAATCATTGACTCAAATGATTCATTCAGAAACAGAGCAAGTGGCTGTGTTTATGAATGGATCATTGAATCATTGACTCAAATGATTCATTCAGAAACAGAGCAAGTGGCTGTCTTTATGAATGGATCATTGAATCATTGACTCAAATGATTCATTCAGAAACAGAGCAAGTGGCTGTGTTTATGAATGGATCATTGAATCATTGACTCAAATGATTCATTCAGAAACAGAGCAAGTGGCTGTGTTTATGAATGGATCATTGAATCATTGACTCAAATGATTCATTCAGAAACAGAGCAAGTGGCTGTGTTTATGAATGGATCATTGAATCATTGACTCAAATGATTCATTCAGAAACAGAGCAAGTGGCTGTGTTTATGAATGGATCATTGAATCATTGACTCAAATGATTCATTCAGAAACAGAGCAAGTGGCTGTGTTTATGAATGGATCATTGACTCATTGACTCAAATGATTCATTTAGAAACAGAGCAAGTGGTTGTCTTTATGAATGGATCATTGAATCATTGACTCAAATGATTCGTTCAAAAACAGATTCATTCTAGGGCTGGGCGATATTGAAAATTCATATCTCAGTATTTTTGGGATGAATGGCGATATACAATATCTCTAATATTTTCTACAAAGTGGAATAAATGTTTACTTGCAAGTCAAAGCCACAATCACTTTTATTAAAAGAGCTTGTAAAAAAAAATAAAAAATACAGACAGGGTTTTCTTCCCTATTTGAAAATATACAGCTGCACAACATATATGTAAATTGAACACACACAAAAAAAAATACATTAAATAAAATAGATCTGTCTCTGACAATGTGCGAAAACAACTGATTCAATTAAATAGAGTACAATTCCTGCTCAACTAAATGCACGCCTCTGATGTGCAAATAACAACAGAACAGTAGAAAACTACTTTTTCAGAATAAGCAGGTTATTTTTGAGGTAGCATGTTCTTTTCCAAACAAAGTATTTTATAGTATCTCTTACAGCTTCTGTGCTGCTGTCAGCAGCTTCAGGCTTCAGGGATGCTGTGATGCAGGTTATAATGTTACCACTGCAACTGAAAACCCTCTCTGAAGGGGAACGGGTGGCTGGTGCCAAAATATTCCCCTTAGCCTGGAAAGAGTGTTTCATGTTGCTCCCAGCATTTGAGAGGATCGCTGTCACTCTCTACATTAACTGACTGAGAGCCGTTTCAGCTTCAGTAGCCTCCTCTTCTTGTCAGTGCTGATTGCTGATTGAAGAAGCTTGTCAGTGATGATGACTTCTTCTTTGCTGTTGGTGGCTTTATTGCTACTTGGTCTGTAGGTAATGCTGTGTTTGTCCCTGAACCGTGGATCCACTAGTGAGGCCATGTCCAGCGGGTCAATAGTTGCTGGGTCAGTGTACTTGGCATATTAAGGTAATCAACAATGCAGCTTTGCACAGCTCTCTGTCGCCCTCTTCATGTGTCAGGAGACTTGTGTTGAAAAGGTACAGTACAGGTCTGACATAAGTGACCCTGGAGCACAAAACCAGTCTTAAGTGTCAATTTTTCGAAATTGAGAATTATGCATAATCTGAAAGCTGATTAAATAAGCTTTCCATTGATGTTTGTTAGGATAGGATATTTGGCTGGGATACAACTATTTGAAAACCTGGAATCTGATGGTGCATAAAAATCTAAATATTGAGAAAATCACCTTTAAAGTTGTTCAAATGAAGTTCTTAGCAATGCATATTACTAATCAAAAATTAAGTTTTGATATATTTACAGTAGGAAATTTACTAAATATCTTCATGGAACATGATCTTAACTTAATATCCTAATGATTTTTGGCATAAAAGAAAAATCTATAATTTTGACCCATACAATGTATTTTTGGCTATTGCTATAAATATACCCCAGCGACTTAAGACTGGTTTTGTGCTCCAGGGACACATATGAGATCAGTGAAGTCCTGATTGGGCTTCAGAGCCTTCTAGATGGACTCCAGGACCTCGATGTCCTGTCACGGAGGAACATTTGTCAGCAGACAGGACCTTTGTGACTGCTGTCTCCGGCTCCAGGAGCCTCTCAATCATGTGCTCTGAATCTGGAGCTCAGCAAGCTCTCTTCTCTTCCTAAAGCCGGGCTCACACTGTGCGATTTTTTTAAAAGTCCTTCAGGATTGTACTTGTCAGACTGTACGAACATGATGATCATGTCACACTGTGGGATCTCAGTTGTCATTAATGTCAGACTGTACGACAGTCAAGACGAGTTAAAAACAGGTGCGCGCAAGAAAACTTGTCCGGAGTTTTACATTATCAACACGTCCAGTGACTGTGAACCGCATTGCATGAGGGACCGAAATGTTGGCTATCATGAAAAGTATATGAACGGCGGCAATACCGGCGTATTTAAGAAGAATAGTGTATGCAGCTCTACACACCCACATGAAAACAGCAGCTCAACCAGTGTTTATATAGAAAAGGGAACATATCAGATGAATTCCGTGAGCGCCGGAGTTTATGGCAGATAGAATAATTCTCCAGCATTAATTCTGCTCATAGCTTGTCTTGAAAAACGGAGAGAGGTTGACATTCATCGTAGGGGTCGTCACACTGCAGGACTGTGCACCAAATCTTCTGACACTGACAGAATTTCGTCGGAGGTGAAATTTGATCGCAACAGCCATTAATCGGCTGTCGGTGTATATGCATTAATAGTTGCACATTTACATTTATTATTGCACATCTGATTGAACAAAATAGTGCACAAGTGACAGATTACAGTCCCACTCTTTGAAAAAAATGTCTTAAAAAAATAGGCAGATCATCACCTGTGTTTAATATGGATGTGTGATGAAACGACTACACGCTTAAATGTTGCTTTAACATTTTCAATACACTTTCTTATGCTCGTTCAGCTCTAGGTGGTTATTACAGCAAACAATCATTTTACTGAGCATTATATGCATCATAATTTCAGGACAATTTTTTCCAAATCAAATACAAACATGGCACTCAGTCTCCAGATGAAGTCGGTGATCAAATCACTGCATCCTCAGCCGCTTCTTCAGCTCCGCTGTGATAACGTTACTGTCATTGTCGGTCATTATAGCCACCAGCCCCTTCTGATCGAGCTTCTGGTTCATAAGTGCATCATGTAGGGCTTCAGCTGAGGTCTTGGGGAAAATAGCTGGTTTGGAGACACGTGGTTTTCATTTCCCAGTCTTTAATGTATTGTCAAACTCATATATGGCATATATCGGTTGATATATCGGTATATATCGGCATGAAATGAGTCACTTTTGCGAGCCGGTCATCGGTGTACATCTCTGACAGGGCTTCTGTTGTGACTGGGTAACTGTTATCTTGGATCAATGGTTTTTGGCAGTGTTTTAAACCTTCTTGTTCCAACAGGAACCATATCTTTAGCTATGTGCTAAGCTATCATAAGATGCACTGCGGTAAAAGCTACCAACGAGCGTTGCTTTCGGACAGAACATTTTTCGGCTAAACACTCATCATACTGCACTTTATGGGGATTTAGTAAGTGGTGGAAGAGATTTGGGACCAGATCAGCTAAACAGGGCAAATTAAATTAAGAGCGCAATTCCATAAAAGCACCGATAGGAGGGAAATTCTGAGGGTGATTTACTAACATATTGAAGAACACAGACGCAACATCTCATTTCCATAATGACCAGCACAATCTACCAAGAGCGGTGCAAATTTACGCCTGCTTTAAGACATAAATAAGGTGTTAAATAATGGCGCAAATACCAGTAATTTGATGAACGCAAACGTTAGGAAATCGCGTTGCGTGATTCATTCCATAAATATTGCATCTAAAAGGGAAACTCCTACAAATGCATATTCAATAAAGTCAGGCACAAAAGTAACTGTGTCCACGCCTTTTCAGCGCTAATTCTTCACTGCGAGTCTTTAGTAAATCCTGACTAGGGCTGCATGATTAATCGAATGCGATTTATCAGCGATTATGAATGCGATTTTGCGTAGCTTGTCAGTGAACTACGGCTCTGTGTATTAAATGCCGCTCCATCTGAAAACAGGTGATAGAGATTTACCGCTAATCAAAGAACCGGCTTTACTGACGAGATGCGCATGAGAATCGCATGAGATATATCGCCCAGCCCTATTTTAAAGCATTCAAGAACAAGACGCGAAAGTACTCAAATTGCGTATTGCATCATCTTGCACTTGAATGATAACAAATACATACAAAATGATGTCGAAATGCCCGTCTTGGTGAGTATCCTCGAAAAACTGTTGGTTATTTGTGAACAAACAGTTGAGAATGAAATTAGATGCGTATCATTATATTGGCTGCATTGTCTCTTAAAGGGGCGGCGCCATATTTACAAACTGCTGTCAGAGTCCTTAATGTTAATCAAAAAATCACTCACTACTCTTGACTGAATTACTTTTGTAGTTTTAACAAGAATTAAACTATATTTAATTTATACAGTGAATACTATGCAATGCTATTTTACATTTAATTATTCGGTTTCTGTACCTAAACACCTACAAACTTAAAAAAAAAAAAAACTTTAATTATTGTTTAATTTGTATCTTTGTTTATTTGTGCTATTTACACAATTTCAAACATACTGTATATATACACAGTATATATTCATCATGCAGTGAATGCTTTTGGACTCTCAAGACGTATTATATATATATATATATATATATAATACGTACAGTATATATATATACATCCTTCAAATTGTTCTCTAAATCCATATTTTTTTCAGATTTCAGAAAAAGTTGTTGAGTGTTCAAACAAAGGTTGTAAATATTGGTTAACTAAAGAAATTTCAATTTAAAAAGTGTAATCAGGGACTTTTTCTGAAGATTGAAGATTATAAAAGCCACTCATTCAACCAATTCATTAATTCATACACCAATTCAGAAAAGACCAACACAGATTTAAAAATGATCCAGGACTAAATATTTAAACACTGTATACTGTGCAGCTATCACAACTCATCTTTCAGAGTAATGATGTATAAATAACTCATATGCAAACATCATAAAGCCAGCACACCTTCCATGTTGTTCTGTCTTTGGCTCAGAAGACTGCACCCCGTCCCCCGAAGCAGGATTTGTTGAAGATGAGACCATGTCCTCCAACAGACTGCCTTTATTAATCAGTGTCAGGTCAACGAGGATCTCAAACCTATTGTCAGGATACAAGTCTGAAAGAACATTATTACTAAAACAGAATGTGATTATGCAGACACTTTCAATACAGTACACAAGACCTGCTATTAAAACATTATTGAAATCTAAACTTACTTCAGATGCAAATATCACTGAACGTGAAATAAGACAGAGTACTCACTCAAAGTGTAGAGATGTGGACGCTGGTCAGTGAAATAGTCGCTGAGATCTATCTCTGGTTGTCGAGCGTGTTTCTCCTCATACGTCCCCGTGACTGGATTATGATGATGAAAGATGAAATGTATTTTGTGTGTGCTGCCGCACTTATCTGGACCGAACATAATGGTGTATGGGGTGGCGTCGCTGAACTGGCTCTAAAATCACAATCATAACACTGTTAAGGCATGAATATATCATTAACCCTCTCCATATGGCAACGATTAATTTCTACTCATCTGATGAAAAAATACAATATATTGCATTATGGGAATTCAAAGGGCGGGCCTTAAAGGGACAGTACACCTAAAAATGAAACTTCAGTCATCATTTACTCATCCTCAAGTAGATCCAAACCTGTATGAATGTGTTTGTTCTGAACACAAAGGAAGATATTCTGAAGAAAGTTTGTAATCAGGCTGTTTCGGGGCACCATTGACGTCCATAGTAGGAGAAAAATACAGCTGTTTCCCTCATTCTTCAGAATATCTTCCTTTGTGTTCAGAACAAACACATTCATACAGGTTTGGATCTACTTGAGAGTGAGTAAATGATGACAGAATTTACATTTTTGGGTGAACTGTCCCTTTAAGGAAGCCAGTGATGTGTTGTTTTTAAGTCACATGACATTTGAATGTCCAACTCTTTTGTTTTCCTGCTAAAATTGCTCAATTAACCTAATTTCTACACATCACTTCACAAGCAGGATTTTTTTGCAGCATCTTTGTTAAGTAAATTAGATATTTGTATTCACACTTTATCTTTATCTAACATAGTTTTACTGTAAATTGAGAAAATGTCAATGTTTCCATATGGCGACGCTGTACCAGTGGAATTGCAGTCATGTATTTCCCCATTGGGATTTTATATAGATACTAGCATCAATAATATGATTGCAGTTATTTATTTATTTGAAGTGTTTATTGTAGTGTAGTTGGATTTATGTATAAATAACACAATTATTTCTTCTTTTCAGAAAATGCATACAGCAGAATTTGACAGACAGTCCAGAGTTAGCTCTTCTATGTGATGAGAGCGAGGATGAGATAGCCTAGATGAGTTATGACTATGCAAATCTATCAGTTTCTAAAATAAATGTGCATTTAAATAGAAAAGAAAATCATAATTTTATAGAAAAACTACTTTTTGACCATTTTCTATTGTGGTACAGCATTGCCATATAGCATATAGTTTTCCTAAGTACCCCCCCCCCCCATTTTTAAAAAAAAAAATAATAATAATAATATATATGAATATATATATTAGTGCTGTCAAATGATTAATCGCGATTAATCGCATCCAAAATAATAGCATTTGTTTACATAATATACAGGTGCTGGTCATATAATTAGAATATCATCAAAAAGTTGATTTATTTCACTAATTCCATTCAAAAAGTGAAACTTGTATAATGTATACATTCATTCCACACAGACTGATATATTTCAAGTGTTTATTTCTTTTAATTTTGATGATTATAAGTGACAACTAATGAAAACCCCAAATTCAGTATCTCAGAAAATTAGAATATTGTGAAAAGGTTCAATATTGAAGACACCTGGTGCCACAATCTAATCAGCTAATTAACTCAAAACACCTGCAAAGGCCTTTAAATGGTCTCTCAGTCTAGTTCTGTAGGCTACACAATCATGGGGAAGACTGCTGACTTGACAGTTGTCCAAAAGACGACCATTGACACCTTGCACAAGGAGGGCAAGACACAAAAGGTCATTGCAAAAGAGGCTGGCTGTTCACAGAGCTCTGTGTCCAAGCACATTAATAGAGAGGCGAAGGGAAGGAAAAGATGTGGTAGAAAAAAGTGTACAAGCAATAGGGATAACCGCACCCTGGAGAGGATTGTGAAACAAAACCCATTCAAAAATGTGGGGGAGATTCACAAAGAGTGGACTGCAGCTGGAGTCAGTGCTTCAAGAACCACTACGCACAGACGTATGCAAGACATGGGTTTCAGGGTCCATGTCAAGCCACTCTTGAACAACAGACAGCGTCAGAAGCGTCTCGCCTGGGCTAAAGACAAAAAGGACTGGACTGCTGCTGAGTGGTCCAAAGTTATGTTCTCTGATGAAAGTAAATTTTGCATTTCCTTTGGAAATCAGGGTCCCAGAGTCTGGAGGAAGAGAGGAGAGGCACAGAATCCACGTTGCTTGAGGTCCAGTGTAAAGTTTCCACAGTCAGTGATGGTTTGGGGTGCCATGTCATCCGCTGGTGTTGGTCCACTGTGTTTTCTGAGGTCCAAGGTCAACACAGCCGTATACCAGGAAGTTTTAGAGCACTTCATGCTTCCTGCTGCTGACCAACTTTATGGAGATGCAGATTTCATTTTCCAACAGGACTTGGCACCTGCACACAGTGCCAAAGCTACCAGTACCTGGTTTAAGGACCATGGTATCCCTGTTCTTAATTGGCCAGCAAACTCGCCTGACCTTGACCCCATAGAAAATCTATGGGGTATTGTGAAGAGGAAGATGCGATATGCCAGACCCAACAATGCAGAAGAGCTGAAGGCCACTATCAGAGCAACCTGGGCTCTCATAACACCTGAGCAGTGCCACAGACTGATCGACTCCATGCCACGCCGCATTGCTGCAGTAATTCAGGCAAAAGGAGCCCCAACTAAGTATTGAGTGCTGTACATGCTCATACTTTTCATGTTCATACTTTTCAGTTGGCCAAGATTTCTAAAAATCCTTTCTTTTTATTGGTCTTAAGTAATATTCTAATTTTCTGAGATACTGAATTTGGGGTTTTCATTAGTTGTCAGTTATAATCATCAAAATTAAAAGAAATAAACACTTGAAATATATCAGTCTGTGTGGAATGAATGTATACATTATACAAGTTTCACTTTTTGAATGGAATTAGTGAAATAAATCAACTTTTTGATGATATTCTAATTATATGACCAGCACCTGTATACAGTATGTATGTATACTGTGTATATTTATTATGTATATATAAATACAACCACATGCATGTATATATTTTAGAAAAATATGTTATGTTTATATATTAAATATATTTATATATAATATAAAATATAAGAATATGAATATATAAATATTTTCAAAATATATAATGTATGTGTGTGTATTTACATATACATAATAACAGTACACGTACATATATAATGTAAACAAAAACTTATTTTGGATGCGATTAATCGCAATTAATCGTTTGACAGTACTAATATATATATATATATACACACACATACATACAGTATAAATATTTTTAACGCGTTAATCTGAAAAAAATAATCTCCCGCGTTAACGTGTTAATTTTGACACCACTGATATATATACATACAGTATACTAATATATATATATATATATATATATATATTATATATTTTTTTTTTCTTCTCAAAAATCTGTTTAGAGGGTTATTTGTCTCTGTTGCTTTATTGTTTGCGTCATTTAATAAACTCTGATCTAAAACACTAAGCTAAACCTGTTCAAGTGCATAACAGCATTATGTGCCGTGTGTGAAAAAAAAATGTTGATGACAAAAAAAAACAGTATTATGTGTTATTATGTCAGACATTACCAAACGGAGATCGTCTGAATTAGACAGTAGCTTGATGTAGGCTCCACCACAATCAACCCTCTTATGGAAGACAACTTCATACCTAGAAGAAGCATTAGTCAAGCAGCTGTATTAGTGTTTAAGGAAAGTGTTGAACTGATCCAGATGTCTTACTGTAAGCACAGAGGTCTGTCTGTGAAGTGATAGGTCTTCCGCAGGTACGCAGATATGGCGTGGTGTTTTCCAGGAGACTTGAGGACCAGGCCTCTGTTTCCCGGTAATCTCGCTTCTCTGGACTCCTCTATAACCCACTCACCTGTGTAATACAACGAGCTTTCCTATTACAGCTGATCTGATGAGTAACTGTAACAAGCAGGATCATATACAATACAGCCAGCATGCTATTAATGCATAATTAACCCCTTCATGTGTGATCACCCTTTTACACCCCTCACATTTCAACACTACCACACTGTTTTTGTTATAAGATCCAGTTTTCAAATGTATTCTCACTAAATGCATACCATTGTATTTGAGGAGATCCAGCTGCTCATCTTTCACTGCTTTAGACAGAACCCAGTTTCTTCAGTGCAAACAAGGAACAACTATGTTAATGAGAAAACACTGGACATAACAGGGATTGACATATCTAATGTAAACTAAAATGTGATTTATACTTATATATTGTATACTATATTTGGATGTTTTTTCAGTGATGAACTGAAGGGTATGGAGTCAATTTAATGCCACATATATATGCAAAACTATAAAGTTTTGCAAAAGAAAAATAAAGTGTTGAGCAAAAATAAAGATTGCAAAAAAAAAAAGATACCGTTTTCCCTATGCATTTCACTTTTCTGTGCATTTAACTTCATGGCACTGTTTTGACGTGAGGGGCGGAGTCAATAAACTGGGAGGCGTGTTCAGTGGGCCTGGCCACGCCCTTAGCAAAGCCATGTCATTGACCAGACGTCTCGGTGTCCCGTCAATTTTCTAATAAATGCAATAATTTCCCAGTTTTAGCTGTTTTGCCATTTGAAGAGACACAATATAACATATTTTGCGTACTTTGTAGTGTAAGAATATCATAATCAATAAAAGTAAACAACATAATTCATCAACAGTATAAACACGTGCATATTGAGATAAATGACTTGCAGATGCTATCTTTTTCCAACACGTTCACGTGCGCTGGTAAATGATCTCTAACTTAAACTTTGGCAAACGCCGTTAATAGTAATCGCATTTAGTTAACAAAACAACACACATTTTAATGTTAGTGAAATAAAAGGAAACAATCAACTTTATATATCTGGAATCCACCCGCAGGTCTTCACTATCTGCGATCTGCGTCTCCAGCTAATGACGTTTCTTCGCTGGGGGCGTGGCCATGCCCGCTGAACACGCCCCCAGTTTATTGACTCCGCCCCTCAGGTCAAAACAGTGCATGGCACAGAAAAGTGAAGCACAAAGGGAAAAGCGAGCTCACGCTTGACTGATACAAAACAAATGGAGCATTGCAAATTAATTAGTAGGTGTGAGCATAGAAAATGTGTTGCAGAGATAAAATAGATTCATAAGTTCATAAGCTTCTTTTACAACTGCCATTGATTTTTTTGCAATGAATTATATATTAATATATGCAATTCTTTATTTCAGTTTGCATAACTTATTTTTTCTCTCTCAATACTTTATTTTTCTTATGCAATACTTTATTCTTTTGCATATATATGTGGCACTAAATTGACTCCATAGTAGGGACTCACCTGTCCAGCGCTCCGTCAAACGCCTCCGCGAAATAAGCCTGCTCCGGTGTCGCGACGCGTCGGTACGCGTTCTGGTACGCGGGTCGAACATGTTTGAAAGAAAGAAGCAGCTGTAACAATACGTTTCCGTTCATTCTTCCCAGTGCAGTATAAGCGTTATATTCACCTGTGCTCCGCTTAAGTGAGCCACACACAAACAGAAGAGCAAACGCAGACAGCGCATCGTGTCTGTTTCTGTCTGAACGCTGTTCGCCGAAGGTTATCGATTAGACAACGAGCTGTAGTTTTACTGATTTAGGTCAATATTTGAGTGCTTTACAGCATGCTGGTTTAGTATCGTGCGCGCTCAGCTTCCGGTTAGTAACGTGGACTTTGATCTGTCTTTTGAAACCTTGTGTCTATAGCTGTGAGATGAAGTATTACAATAAGAAATCATTAACAAAGGGCCTTTGATTTATTCATTGCTCAGCTGCTGACCACAACACGACACCAAATTCAACAATTATCCGGATTACACCGCTGTACCCACCAGTGTTGGGCTAGTTACTCCTTTCAAAAGTAATAGTTACTTGTTACTTTCCAGCAGCAGTAATTAGTTACATTGTTTCTTCACGCCACACAGAAGTTGTTACAGTGTATCTTCCACATAAATGTTACTAATAACATATTTCTGCCTCATTTGACCAAAATCCACATTATTAGTTATTACAAACACTCAATAGTGATTAACAGTGATATTCAAGTATTAGTGTTGTATTAATCTCATTAATGTGTAGCTTGAAGCTAATTGTAATTTCTCTGTTACCCATATATGATTATATTTCGTTATGTATTTTATCAAATCACATAAGTTTGTAAGAAACTGTTTAATTTTCCAAAAAGATTTTAATTATAGTAATTTGTCTGATCAGAGGGATGTAATGCAGAGTACAGTAATACACAACAGTGTTCAGATCATCTTTTTCCTGACAAAATCAATATATTGCAATATTAATATCTGCTGAATGTAATCTTTTCCATATTCCGAGCTTGTCTGCTGCTCTGAGACATCACATGCATGTGTGAGACGTGAAATTATGAAAATAAATAGGAATTATTTGATTGTTGGATTATAAATCAGCGGGTCCAGGCATCACAAGTAACTAACTCTTATAAAACATAGTTCCGGTCCTTGATTCTGATTGGCTGAGCCGTGTTCGAAGCTGTTGTAAATTACACTACAAACCTACACCTTTGTTTACGTCTGTGTTGCTCGGCAACCACTTTGTTCCAACCACAACTGTTTCTGAGGAACTACATTGTTTGGTGGAAGAATACTGTTTTTATTAATATCATTACACTTATTTGCTGTTTTATTTTGTGAAACCTTACTACGTATATGGAATAACTGTTTTATAAAAGCAGCCGTGGTTTACAGTGAATTTATAACAGCCAAGGAGGTTTTAGGCACGACGCGAAGCGCCCCATAGCTGTTATAAATTCACTGTAAACTACGCTTCTTGGGGCTTATTGCTTTAATAAACAGCCCCTCGTTAGTTCTTTAGCATCATTTTTAGAATGCTGTTTAGAGTCTTTCACTGCTACTGTTTCTGAAGAACTGCGCAGTTTAACTTTTACTTTAAAGATTGGGTGTTAGACAGACCTGCCATTGGTTCTTCATTGCTTATGTTTAGTAGTTGTGATCTGTCCTCTTATGAAAATTAACCATGGTTTTACCACAAATAAAACCAAAAAAACATGGTTACTATAGTTAAACTGTGGTAACCACAAATTAACCATGGTTTTACCACAAATAAAACCAAAAAAACATGGTTACTATAGTTAAACTGTGGTAACCACAAATTAACCATGGTTTTACCACAAATAAAACCAAAAAAACATGGTTACTATAGTTAAACTGTGGTAACCACAAATTAACCATGGTTTTACCACAATAAAAAAAAACATGGTTACTATAGTTAAACTGTGGTAACCACAAATTAACCATGGTTTTACCACAAAAAAACATGGTTACTATAGTTAAACTGTGGTAACCACAAATTAACCATGGTTTTACCACAAAAAAAACATGGTTACTATAGTTAAACTGTGGTAACAACAAATTAACCATGGTTTTACCACAAAAAAACATGGTTACTATAGTTAAACTGTGGTAACCACAAATTAACCATGGTTTTACCACAAAAAAACATGGTTACTATAGTTAAACTGTGGTAACCACAAATTAACCATGGTTTTACCACAATAAAAAAAAACATGGTTACCATAGTTAAACTGTGGTAACCACAAATTAACCATGGTTTTACCACAAAAAAAACATGGTTACTATAGTTAAACTGTGGTAACAACAAATTAACCATGGTTTTACCACAAAAAAACATGGTTACTATAGTTAAACTGTGGTAACCACAAATTAACCATGGTTTTACCACAAAAAAAACATGGTTACTATAGTTAAACTGTGGTAACAACAAATTAACCATGGTTTTACCACAAAAAAACATGGTTACTATAGTTAAACTGTGGTAACCACAAATTAACCATGGTTTTACCACAAAAAAACATGGTTACTATAGTTAAACTGTGGTAACCACAAATTAACCATGGTTTTACCACAAAAAAACATGGTTACTATAGTTAAACTGTGGTAACCACAAATTAACCATGGTTTTACCACAAAAAAACATGGTTACTATAGTTAAACTGTGGTAACCACAAATTAACAATGGTTTTGCTACACTAACCATAGTGTAACCATTATTTGTAGTAAATCTTTGGTTATACAAATGTAATTAATACGCAAAAAAAACATGGCTACTACACTTTTACTATAGTAAAACCATGGTTAATTTTCGTAAGGGTTCTTATGCACCAGTAACAAGACTTAGAAAACAGTTTTGCTTGGATATAATGGATATTTTTCTGGTTTTCACTGTGCACAGATGTGTTGTCATAAAACAGGACTCACAAATACTGCTGCAGAAGTGGACAGCACTCATTCTCTAAAACTGATGAACAAATCATTGCAGGGCTGATGTTCAATGACTGGGTGCACACTGTAATCCTGTAAAAGTAAGAGATGAAGGAGGATACTAATGAACAGCTTTCTCCAGGTCCTCCATGGTGAAGATATGAACTTATATAATGTTTAGATGTTTGACAGGACATCAGCTTCTAATACAGATCTACGACTTAGTTCACACTGCAGGCTAAAGTGACCCAAATCTGACTTTTTTGCACACATGTGCGCCATATCTGATTTTCTTATGACAGTCTGAACAGCACAAATCAGGCCCAGAACACTTTCATATTTGGTCCTAAATCGGATGCATATCCCATGTTTTGCAATGCGACTTCAGTCTGAACGAACATGTCGCATGCGATTTTTTACGTCATTGAAATGCGACAGACGTCACAATTCTGCGCTGGAGGCGGCGGGAAGATTAAAATCACAATGGCAGACAATATATAGACAATACTATCACTTCGTTATTTAGGCTCCGACTGCACATTAACTTAAAAATTGCTAAACACACGCAGCATCCATTTATATTTCCGTCTGATGTCACGTCGTCTTCTGCGCATGCGGGTCACTTCAGGGACGGATACGGTTCACACATGAGACTGATGGCAGTCGCATTTAAATCACAATGTGAACAACAGCACAAAAAAATCCTATCTGAGCATTAAGACCTGCAGTGTGAATTAAGTCTACATCCGCTGCGACTGCTGATAAAACCCTTTGCTTTCATCTCGTTTGCTGATTTTGCACTCAATCTTGACAATGAAATCACAGAAGAAATGCATCATGTCAATAATGCTCTTTAATGTCAATATGTACATCACCTGAAAGAAAAATAAAATTTTAAAAATAAGTGAAATAAATACAATATGATACAATTTCCACAACGTCTTTAAAAAGTTTCATGGAATCATTTTTTCCCTCCGTCTGGAGCAGAGAGATGCGATTTCGTGGATCCAATCTCATCTACATTCACTCACCTCATTCGATTTTATAAATATAGATCTATTTCTCCACCTTTTGCTCGTGTACTTCCCATTCAACAAAAGGCAAAGAGCGGTCCGAGACGGGAACAGACGACGACCTGCCGAGCCTCAGTGCAAATGTGCTCCAGGATCCACACAACACGACGAACGAGTCTATATACATCGAGCCGAAGAGACGCTAACACTGAGTGCTTCTGAGGTAATGCCATGTGGTTCTCAACACTAACGGGACAGGGAGTGGCTTACAGATGGAGAATGGTGAGAAATGTGCAGGTCATAACCGTATCGTGTCTGTTTTTAGGACCGTTAAGATGCTTCTGCACCGTAACACTTGACAATTCACCACATTTTAGACATAATCATCTCAATCTCATCTGCTTCTCATGCACTAAAACCACTTCCAGAATAAAAATCCCTGATCATTTGTCAATCCACGATTTTCATGCCTTTTCAGTCGCAAAGAAATTAAGGTTTTTGAGGAAAACACTAGGATTTTCCTCCATATAGTGGACTTCAATGGTGGTCAATGATTTCAAGGTCAAAAATGACCTCTACACGACCTCAGCCGAGGATTAAGGGTCTTATCTAACCAAACGATTGGTTATTGTCTGAAAAAAATAATTTTTAACCACAAATGCTGTGGCCTATAGCTATAGTTTCTAAAAGCTGTTGTTTCTCATAAATGCAATATAGATTAATAAATAAGTCATTGGCCTGGTAATGATTAATAGGCTAGCCTTATTATAACAAATGCTACATTTAATAACTATGGTACTTTTTCATAAGAGCAAGTACAAGTCAGAATCGAGAGCCTAGTGATAAGTGATGGAAAAACCTTCAGATACTCCAATGATGGCAGAGATTCAATCATTAAGAGCCTGATGAACTGATAACGAGTAAGAAATAAACTATCAATATAAGAACATGTTAAGTTAGATTGACTTCTCATGGCGTGTTGAATTAGATTGTCAAACTATAGCCTAAGTGTCTAAATAATATATATTATATCCTATGTAAACAAGTAATTGTTAACTAGCCTATTACTTTATTGCAGTGATGCAATCAAACAACTTTGCATGTGTGGTGGATTGAAGTCCACTATATGGAGAAAAATCCTGGTGTTTTCCTCAAAAAAACTAATTTATTTGCAACTGAAGACAGACAGACATGAACATCTTGGATGACATGGGGGTGAGTAAATTATCAGGGAATGTTAATTCTGGAAAAATTGACTTATTCTTTAATGTGGGCATCATTTCACCTGTAAAGCATTGAGAAGAAGGTTGTACTACACATACTGGAGAATTCAGCCTAAACAAATCCTGATATATGTGACATATAAGGGCTTGATTGTGACGAAATGTACTTAATGGTCCTACAAACAGGCTTCCTGCACAATCTGTATGAGCTGGACATTTCTCCAGGAGATCTGTGAAGGGCTGAGCATCCGAGCGGCTGGCTAACACGGGATGGAGAGATGGAGCTGGTGTTCTTCCCTCTATCAGAGAGACACAGACGCGGCGCTCCTGAAGGGCACGGGAACTGGAGAGGAACCGCCGAGCTCCTCAGGACATGTCTGTAGACGTCAGCTTCTTCATGTTCCTGCGCTGGGCCAGACTGGAGGCGGCCACCGGCTCCAGAACCGGCTTACACGTCTTGTGGTTCAGAGCCGAGTACGTGGCGGCCATCGCTCCCTACGAGACACACACTCAAACTCAATATGGCAAAAAATTAAAATTGGCAATTTTTAACTAGTCAACTTGAAAATGTGACTACAACATGATATTCAAGTACTTTTTCTTTATTAACCCTCGAGTTAAAGACGATTCTATTCCATGTGCAGCACACATGAAGCTGTCAACATGATGCATATGTGACCCTGGAGCACAAAAGCAGTCATAAGTAACACGTATATTTGTAGCAATAGCCAACAATACACGGTATGGGTCAAAATTATACATTTTTCTTTTATGCCAAAAATCATTAGGATATTAAGATCATGTTCCATGAAGATATTTAGTAAATTTCCTACCGTAAATATATCAAAACTTAATTTTTGATTAGTAATATGCATTGCTAAGGACTTCATTTGAACAAATTTAAAGGTGATTTTCTCAATATTTAGATTTTTTTGCACCCTCAGATTCCAGATTTACAAATATTGTCCTATCATAACAAACCATACATCAATGGAAATATTATTTATTCAGCTTTCAGATGATGCATAAATCTCAATTTAAGAAAATTGACCCTTATGACTGGTTTTGTGGTCCAGGGTCACAAATAGGGTTGGGTACCGAAACCCGGTACCAATATGGCACCGGTACCTATGTAACCGGTATGTACTAGAACCGAATCAGAACGCAGATTTCGGTGCCATGCCTGAGCGATCGATTAAAATATTTGTCCTTTGTTTCTCCAAAACGCACGTAAGTTGCATCACAGGCTACAACTACAAATATTTCAGCTAAATGCATATTTTAGTCAGAGTTATTGCGCTCCTATTTCATTGCGCGCCGTCTGTTTGGCGCGCACGCGCACGGCGGCACTCATTCTAAATGAAGTCTGTGAAGTTTAGCAGAGAATCGCAAAGCAAAAGCTCACGCACTTCTGACAGCAAAATGGAAATATTTCCATGGCTTTCTAACATTTACAGATGGAGAATATACCTGTGAATTGTAAGTTATGCATTACGGAAAACAGCAAACACATTAAACAGCGCGAGAAGCATCTCTGTCAGCGGCACACGCAGCTTCTGTCAGAGCATCTGAGGTAGAGCGCGAGCCGCTTTAAACTGAAACTATAAACTATAGGCTACTGTATCTTACGAGCTTTTTTTATAGCCCTTCATATAAAGCTTGTCACATGTTTAGAACAAATTGTATTATGCACTTTCTCCGCAGCAGTTCAGTCCGTGTCCTCCCTAGATATTGTATCAGATGCGCTCGTATCAAACTACTGTATATCAATATTAACTGTATTGCTTCATAATAACGTATCGATTATAAAGAATATATCGATATCGTACAAACTCTATATACCGCCCAGCCCTAGCTTTAATTAAAATGCCTAAAGCTAAAATTCTCTTGTATTCGCGTTTTTAAAGCAGTTTAAACCACCAAAATAGAACATTACAACCTTTTTAGTCCACAACACCAGTTAAATGCTTCCTTTTGTGATCTGATAGCTTCTTGTCACAGAATGAGGCAGAGAATATGTTCCATAGGCTACTAATGCATTGATTAGCAATGGATTTTAAATATACTTAATTATTATAAAAATACCAGAGATGGCTTGAATAACACAGACATACTATATATTGTCGTAGTCGAGTGTTTAATGTATTTGTTTTATCATTCAAAACGTTTATATCTTCTGTTTACTCAGTTACAGGAATAGCAATGCCTTTGTCCATATTGGGAATTTCCTGGAGCTTCATTAGTTCCATATACAGTATGTGTGTGTGTGTGTGTGTGTGTGTGTGTGTGTGTGTGTGTGTGTGTGTGTGTATGTATGTATGTATGTATGTATGTATGTATGTATGTATGTATATATATATGTATATATATAACAAGTATCGGTTCAGGCACCGTTTAGGCACCGGCACCGTTTTAAAAGTATCGATTTGGCACCGGTATCGAAAAAACCCAAACGATACCCAACCCTAGTCACAAATGTTAAATAAATCACTTGTTAAATATCTTTGCAGAGATGCATGAACTACAACTACATCTTGTACAGTCTTGTCTTATACATATGTTCAGAAATAATACAAGAAAAATGCTTAAAAAAAATTCTCAAAAATCAAGGTAATTCAAACTCAAAATGACTGAAGGAATAACACCAGGAGACTATTATTAACTATACATGTTCTGTAAAAACAACAGCAGCTTTGAGTCTGTCACCATGATGCAAACATGAAATATCAGACGTACAGTAGTAGTTAAAGGTTTTTTATTCGCTTGTGCTGCTTTTCCATTGTTTATTCTATGTACCATGGACATGTTTGACTGTTGTCTCTTACAAGAAACGGCAGTCTAAAAACACAGCGCTCAAGTTAAAAGAAGCTCATCCCATCTTCTAGCATGTTTTTCCTATTCCACTGCCTGCGTCGCACCTTTATCATCACAAAAGCTCATTCTGTGTGATATGAGCGGTTAATCACGTGCGCCGACATGCGGTTAGATCATTATTCTTTTCTCTTTACTGTCATCACTGGCATAAGTGTCTAATTCTCATGTTTGGTAATATTTCTATTCAAAAATCATGATTTCTAAAAAAAAAAAAAACAATCGTGGCAAAACACTGAATTCGTGGCGTACCTTGACCAGATGAGGCGCCTCGTGGCGCGTGAGCTGGAAGTGTGGGTTCTGGGTGCGGCAGGCGATCCACGAGTGTTTGAGTACCTGTTCAGCAGAGTATCGCTGGTGAGGGTCCACATGCAGCATATGAGACAGCAGATCCTGCAAACAACACCAGCGCTCAATATCTGCTCCTTCTGGGCTCCTCTGAATCAATCACAATCACCGATAACCATTTATATAACATGCACCATAAAGATCAAGCCAACCACTGACTGGTCGCCTGCACCAGATATATATTTTAAACCAGGAATAATGTTGAATTGTGACACGACATGAGCGCGTGATAACTCCTCTGCTACCTTTGAGGAGTCGGACACCGAGTCCCAGTTTCCTCCGCTCAGGGAGAACTTCCCACTGCCGATGCGTAACAGGATCTCCTCCGGCGTGTCATTGGGGCCGTTGGCGAAGGGTGTGTACCTACACAGAGAAACACAGCATTCACATGCATTCCCATTCATTTAACCAAATACAAAACCTCATCTGTAAAACTGCAGGTGTGCCGTTACTGTCGACAAGAGTGTTTATTTATTTGCAATATAATTTTATTTCAAACAGATGAGAAAAATAAAGTAGGGTGTATCCAAGGAGCACATTTAAGAGTCATTATATGACAATGTTAAATGCACCATTTTTTTAATTAATCAATTTAGTATTATTTATTTATTTTACAAAATGCATTTATTATGATATAATATAATACATTTTATTATGCAAAAAAATCATCAATTTAGTTTTTAACTGCATCTAATAAAGAAAACCCCCAGCAAAGATGAATTTGTTGATGAAGTTATTTGCAAAGTGTATTAACACAATGTTCTCTCATGATGAAAATAATGCTATTAATATCTCTTTTATTTTGTTTCAACAGGTAACATTTTGGAAAGGAGACCTGATTTTTTTCTTTAATCAAAACAAACAAATGAAAAACTACTCATTTGGAATAGCTTGGCTTTCTCCGCCACATCAAACCACAGCTGGCTTGACTGCATTCTCATTACTCTCTATTTTACCCCGTCTTTTACACACACACCCTTTCATCAGTAAAATGCCAATTGACAGCTATTTGTTTTAATGCATCTTCACTTAGTCAGTAACAGAAGGGAAGCTCTGCAGACGTCAGACTGACCCGGCCAGCATGGTGTAGAGCAGGACTCCCAGACTCCAGATGTCACAGGCGGCGTCGTAGCCCTGCCTCATCAGCACCTGCAGCAGATCAGAGACACATGAGCGAGGGTCTGTCAGCGCAGTGCATGCGCAGCCGCAGAGACTCACCTCGGGAGCCACGAAGTTAGCCGTGTAGCAGGGAGTCAGCAGCAGCCCGTTGTCTCCTCGCAGCTGCTTGGCGAAGCCGAAGTCACAGATGCGAATGGAGTCGGGGTTTCCTGAATCGTCCATGTAGAGGATGTTGCTGGGCTTCAGGTCCCTGTGCACCACCTGCAGGAGGAGCAGATCATCACCACATCAGCATCTGCAAACACTCTGCTAACTCCATAATACAGATCAACTAGACTGTCAAGAATCAGTCGAGACTTTGGTGACATCTGATAGCTCAGGATCCATCTATGTGCTCTGAATCTGCTTTTCCACCAATCAGTTTTTACACTAGGATAGAGTATTTAAACCACTGTCATTTACATGCACCAATACACAGTATATAATAATAAAACATTATAAAACATTCATAAAGATTTTAAAGCATGCAAAATGTCATGTAGAGACTTCTCTGGAGCACAAAACCAGTCAGAAGTGTCAATTTTTTGAAATTGAGATTTATGCATCATCTGAAAGCTGAATAAATAGCTTTCCATTGATGTATGGTTTGTTATGATAGGACAATATTTGGCTGAGATACAACTATTTGAAAACCTGGAATCTGCGGGTGCAAAAAAATCTAAATATTGAGAAAATCACCTTTAAAGTTGTTCAAATGAAGTTCTTAGCAATGCATATTACTAATCAAAAATTAAGTTTTGATATATTTACGGTAGGAAACTTACAAAATATTTTCATGGAACATGATGTTTACTTAATGTCCTAATGATTTTGGCATAAAAGAAAAATCAATAATTTTTACCCATACAGTGTATTTTTAGCTATCACTACAAATACAGACTTCAGACTGGTTTGTGCTCCAGGGTCACAAATGCTGCACGAAGGCCATTAGCGTATGCTAAAACGTCTCTTTTAGACTTGCACTGCATTCATTTACTAACTGCTTGATTTCTTTAAAAAAAAAAAATAAAAAAAAAATACTAACAATAGCTTCTCTATTCTTTTTGTATTCTGTCTGTATTCTTTTTATTCATATAATTAAAAAAAGAAACTTTCTACGTGTACTGTGTTAGGCTAACAGACTTGTTATAGCACTTGTGTATCATTACTCTTGTTGGTTTTGATTGCTTCCATTATCATCATTTGTAAGTCACTTTGGATAAAAGCATCTGCTAAATGACTAAATGTGTTCAGACTGACATCAAGTCAAAGAGAGACGAGTCTCATAAAATGCAAATTCAGTTAGCAAAATAAAAGCAAGCAATTAAATGCAACTGTCCTTGTGAAACATCAAATACTTGAATAATTAACTGAATTTCAATATATAGTTCAAGTAATGATCGTTTTATGTATAGTATGTTTAACAGGATTACTGTACTTTATTAACAATAAAGCATGTGATTATTATAACATCGTGTCATGTTTAGAAACACTGATCAATTGAGGATCAATACAGCTGTTAGTTTAATCAGAATTACAAATAGAGTCAACATGACAACTTTTCTGAAATAATTTCCAAATAATTGTTTTTTCTTTTAATAATTAACTCCCTGGATTATTATAGGTAAAATAGTCACAGTTCTTTACAATCTCAACATGCCACATTTACATGATTTGTGCAGAACTGATGATATTTTGAGAGATGGCAGGTGGGGGGGGGGGTAAATAATAAAAATGAACAGTAATTATGTTTATGACTGACATACAAACAATAACTTATGCTTATAAATGAGGTCTACAGTAATTCACAACTGTGACCACTAGAGGGTCCTAATAAGTCTTAAAAAACTATTAATATTTTCATGCAGTCTTCCTCACCAAACTGGACATATCTACTAGATAATATTTACAACTCAGCTAGATTTCAAATTACAAATTTAACTCTGAATTTCTTCATACAAGTAAAACACATGATGACCTCTAGCTGTCAAGACCATGTGCAATTTTGCCTGGTTTATTGCAAGAATATATGACCCTCTCTGTGAAAACCCAGCTAAAATCATTTTTTTGTGATTCTGTTTTCAACACAAAATCATCTTTCATAAGGTAAAGAACATTGTGAAAATATAACCTTTATATCTTTACTATCGACTGAGTAAGAGCATGTCAAAGATTGAAATCACAGTGAAATTAATGGTTGAAATCAAACTTTGATGCTTATCTCATAATTAGATTGAGACTTTAGCCTGGATTTCACAGACAGTGTCACATATACACTATATTGCCAAAAGTATTGGCACCCCTTCTAATGAACAGGTTTGACTACTTTAGTAATTTCTATGAGTACAAATCTTAATGTTAAAGCATATAATGATATTCTAGGAAATTGTGTGCTTCTAATATTATAGCAACAGTTTGGACTCTTTTCTATTCTAACATGACAATGTCTCTGTGTATAAGACAAGGTTCAAAAAGAAAATGATTGAGTCAGTGTGGAAGAACTTGACTGGT
Organism: Schizothorax lantsangensis; assembly: GCA_027422415.1. Classification (NCBI taxonomy): domain Eukaryota; kingdom Metazoa; phylum Chordata; class Actinopteri; order Cypriniformes; family Cyprinidae; genus Schizothorax; species Schizothorax lantsangensis. The sequence goes on along the minus strand of CM049861.1, from coordinate 28,466,751 downwards.
CTGCATAAAACCAAGTCCTAATCCCAGTTTAACACCTCTGGTGTGACTGTAAATGCAGACCTTGAGCCAAAAACTCATCACCAAACACCAATGACTTGTACATATGGGTTCAGTCATTTTAGACACTTACAAAACTGTTGCTACAGAGATGAAATACCATTTTTAAATACATGAATTAAGTTCCCATCGTTGTTGCCACAGATTTGGAAGTGCATTTTTCTGTTCTAAAGAAGGGGTGCCAATACTTTTGTCTATATAGTGTATGTACAAGTCATTGGTGTTTGGTGATGAATTTCCTAGAATATCATTATATGCTTTAACATTAAGATTTGTACTCATAGAAATTACTAAAGTAGTCAAACCTGCTCATTAGAAGGGGGTGCCAATACTTTTGGCAATATAGTGTATGTGTGTGATAATTACTTCACTAAACTATCATGTCCTACAGTAATGGGAAGAATTGCCAGAATGGTCACAAACATTTATGATTATGATGATAAATTAAAACAATGTTAACAGATATCACTTTACAATTCTGTTTTTGTACAGCTGGAATAACCAGAAGCAGCAGACAGTTCACTGGTTCATGGTGAAACTGTCCGTGCTCCGTCTCCTGATAAAGGTGAAGTGTATAGAGTGAATAGAGTGTATAGAGTTAAGCGTCTCTCACCCCCTGGCAGTGCAGGTAGTCCACAGTTTTGGTGATGGTGTAGAGCACAGCGCTGGCCTCTCGCTCCGAGAAGAACTTCTGCCTGAGGATCTTATCCAGCAGCTCGCCACCCTTCATCAGCTCCGTCACCAGATACACGAAGCGGCCCTCGTCGTACACCTGACACACACACACACCTGAGTGAGCCACACACACAGCTGGATCAGCTGGAGACCAGAGCCGCGTCACTCACGTCCTTCAGCGTGATGATGTTGGGATGCTGGCCGTACCGCATCAGGATCTCGATCTCCTCCGACGGGTCGCGCTTGCTTTTGTCAATGATCTGTTTAACACCAGAACAGTGAAAGCATTACACCAGGGGCCGGCTGCACCAGCTAGATGGGTGTAAGCCCTACGCTGAGCTTTGCAATGTCCAGCTTTATGATAAATATTTACACCGGTTGCAACTACGCCCAACATAGATGGTGCTCATCCACGCTGCTAATAATAACTGAACTGATGAATAACAACATTTCATTCAGTAAACATTTCCTAACAAGCACGTGTTTTTATATCTGAAGTCTCCCTGCACATGACAGATTTCTTCAAACAAGCATCAGAAATGAAGGTGACAGTTTAAGTCAAATATAATGAATGCAATACAACGCTTCTCTCTAGAGTAATTTTTTTTCTAGCTGACTATAGTTTATGTACAATGAATATCTATCCTGAGGTAAATGTGACTTTGTGACATTGTTTGTGTGTTTTACTGATGTCTTTCTGTGGCAGAATTTTTTTTTGTTGAGTTTTTTGAGCTTTCAACACTTTTCTGATGTTCATTCGTGTTTATTTTTTGCTATAACTAGTAGTAAAGAGGAACAGATGATCGGAGGTGCAACAGCAAACGCCACATTAAAGAGCATCACAGCCACATTTATAGTTAGTATTTTTGATCAAATTGACAGAATTTGAAAGCTGATACTTTATTTCCGATTAAAAGTAACAGCACAAAACATATTGTGATTATCGGATATAACAAGATGAATGAATGGATTGAAAATGTGAAATATTTCCAAGCACTGTCCTCCAAAGCAAGATGATGCATGGTAGTTTCTTCTAATAATCCCAGATCATATGTAATATTTTACTGCATAATTACAAACATAAATGTATTTTGTTAGGTCAATTACTGTCAGCAGTGTGGTATTAGCCTACACAGAGCTTATCCTGCCAGAAAAGACCATAAACATTATAGTTAACGTCTGCAGTAATAATTAGGCTAATTAACACATGAATCCTAAAAGCTAAAAATATCAGCGCCTTTGACTAGGCGTAAGATTTAGTCTCAGACGTAGCACTACGCATAGACGGTGCAACAGGTATGAATTCTACACAGGATTAAAGCGCATAAGCATCCAGCCTCTCACCTTCACAGCAAACTCCATGGTGGTGACCCTGTGTATGCAGCGCTTGCATATGGAGTATGAACCCACGCCGATGTCCTCCTTCAGCTCGTACACGTCTGCAAACTGAGCCGCGCCTCCGTGCATCTGACACAGCGCACATATAAACAAACAATGCACACACAGCTCACTGATATACAAACAGATATATGAGTGATTTACCTGCACTAAGGGGAGAATGTTGACTAGCGGGGCGCTTTTGCCTTCCTCCAGAGAGACTGGAGCTACAAAACTGAAGCCTTTGAAGAGCTGGTGAGCGTTTGCACTGGGGGGAATGCCTGGAGAATCTGTCCCAACACACACAAAACACAACTCAAGCCATCACAGCGTCTCTGGCAGGAATATCTGAATGCATTCATCAGCACATGCTCTCCATTGCACCTTTGGGAGTTTTGGCTGTGAACTCTGGGTCGAAGCAGAAGGTGTCGTCTGGTCTCCCTGCAGCAGGTTTGAATGGAGGCTGAAGTTCTGTTCGGTACAGTTTCTACAATCACAAACACATGATACTCATAAAATATATTTAATCTGACACACACACAAACAGGTAAAGGCTGACCATCAGCCAGACTGAATTCAACAAGAAACGGCATTAACAACCCATGGTGCTTGTGACCGATTTCTGAGTGTAGCAGGACAGGATTTTATTTCTAATGACAATGAAATCAGAGCTGAGTTTGCAGTGGTGCACTGAACGTCAAAGCATCTTTCAAATATTTCCTTATTTGGCATTACTTTTTCATGTCATGCATTCTTCATTACATTCATGTTAACTAGCAGAAATTACAATTTCAGAAAGGCTGCATTACCTAACAGTGACCTAAAAGAAAGATCGACAGCCTGCATGGCCCACACCATGTCAGCTTAACAGAAAAGCAAGTTACATTTTAATTTAAAATCATGAAGATTTTTTTTCCCCCCTTTGGAATAAAATAAGATGTTTTTACATGTACAGAATGCAGCTTACATGTGATAGCCATAGGATTAATGGGTTAGGACGCTCTGATGTACCACGGCTGATGTGAAGCAGTGCATCAGAACGAAATCACTTTGATTGCAATTTTGTTCTCACTGAAATTGCCTGCAGCTGTCGTGATGTGCCTTCAGTTGATAGACATCAAATTGGACAAAAAAACAAGTACCATATTGACCCGAATATAAGACAACCCTGATTATAAGACGACCCCCCCCCCCCCTTTTTCCCCCCCAAGTTTAAAATGTATGAAGAATAGCAATACAGAAAAATGACTCAAAGCCATTGTCTGTGTAAACGGCACATGTGGTATGCTTTACCAGAAAAGGCAATTCACAGTTTTGCTGCAATATAACAGGTTTCATGTGTGTAAGTAAGAGCAGGAACATGAACGGGCTCATTGCTGACTAACTGTGATCCGTGACGCTCCTGACTGTGATCATTAGTCAAACCCAGCAGGATCTGGCTCAGTGATGGAGGACAGGACACTACGCTGGGATAACACTCACATTCCAGTCGATGGTGGAGAAGAACGCGTGTCGTTTGATCTCCTCCACGCCGTCAGGACCTGCTCCTGGAACAGAGTACACACCGCAGTCTGTTTCATCACAATACAACAAGCCCTGGCCTAGTGCTTTCAATCACACAACAGGTGACTTACCTAAACGGTTTGATGGATTTCTTTTGAAGAGCATTCGTAAAAGACTTTGTGCTTCCAGACTTAGAAACTGTGGCATTCCCAGCTTTGCTCTGAGGTGCAAAAATCACAACATTGTATGTGCATGATCACTAAACAAATGAACTGTGATTGGGTGATAAAGTGTTTGTTGTTGGTTCTTCAGTTTGCCAGTCAATCTCATTTCTATCAGGCAGCCTTGATAAAAGATTTGACCAATCAAGCGTCACACAGAGTGCCTTGTTTTAACATGCAGCCACACTTACTTAAGAATCATGTTCATCGTCTCGTTCCGGTCTTTTCCTTGGAACGGTAACGTGCCGGTCAGCATTTCAAACTAGGGGGAAAAAACCATAAATAAATAAATGACTGTCAAACAAGGCAAATCAACCAGACATTTACTCGGGTAAATTACCAAAGCACTACTGTATGGGAATCCAATGACTTCAATGCAAATGTTCTCTCAGTCAATTCACTCAGTACAACACAGATATCATGTGTCACACTAAAGAGGCTTTTCTGTCCATATAGTGGATGTCAATGGTGTTCACAGCAACATTCTTCAAAATATCTTCTTAAGTGCTCCACAGGAGAAGTATTCATACAGGTTTGGAACGTCATGACAGAACGGTCATTAATGGGTGGGCTGTCTCTTCAGTTCACTAACAGCAAGACCAGACCATGACTGAGAGTGCAAAACAAGAGCACAGACAACAAAACCATTACACCTATATATTCTGAAAGAGAAATTCAAACTTTCTGACACTAGAGGATGCATGTCAAATTCTGCCACAAGGGGGCATTAATGTTGAAATTTAGATTTTTTTTGGTTTAAATTTAGCCTAAAAATATGGATTGGAAAATCTAAAAATACGCATTTCAGCAGCCAATCAAATTTCAGCAGAAAATAGCTTTAAGAACTATCATGAACTGAATGGCATATCACTGTAATATGCATGTAGAAATTGTCCAGGTGAAGCAGTGTAGTGAATTTAAGAAGCTCATGTACATGTTTACTAACACTCCTTCAGTTCCCTGCATGCATTACCAAATGACAGAAAAATTTCCTTGCACTTTGATTATTTTTAATTGCTTTTGAAACTGATCCGAGATTGTTTGCTCCATATCAATTGATATATATTCAATATATCATATTGAATATCAATATATCGCCATATTCACTCTTCAGCAGGAGAGCAGCGGTGCATCCAGAGGACCTCAGGTGAGAGAACGGATCCATACGACACTCAACACACACATTACACTCCGTTATACATAAAGATTGACCGATATTCTGTTTTAGAACCGATACGATGATTTGCATGTTAGTGTGAACGGTAACCGATATTTATTTGTAACCCTGGAGCACAAAACCAGTCTTAAGTCGCTGGGTATATTTGTAGCAATAGCCAAAAATACATTGTATGGGTCAAAATTATTGATTTTTCTTTTATGCCAAAAATCATTAGGATATTAAGTAAAGATCATGTTCCATGAAGATAGTTTGTAAATTTCCTACCGTAAATATATCAAAACTTAATTTTTGATTAGTAATATGCATTGCTAAGAACTTCATTTGAACAACTTTAAAGATGATTTTCTCAAAATATTGTCCTATCATAACAAACCATACATCAATGTAAAGCTTATTTATTCAGCTTTCATATGATGTATAAATCTCAATTTAGAAAAATTGACCCTTATGACTGTTTTTATGGTCAAGGGTCACATTTATTGTTTACAATGATAAAAACAGTACTGAACTGAATGCTGTCGTAATACATCCAAAATATCTTAATTTGTGTTCCAAAGAAGAACGAAGGTCTTACGGGTTTAGAACGACATGAGGGTGAGCAATTAATGACAGAATTTTCATTTTTGGGTGAACTATCCCTTTAAATATCAGGAAAAGTATCGGTTAAACCGATTATCGGTTGATCTCTAGTTATACTTGCTGCCAGACTACAGCTGAGAGCGGATCCCATGCTATCCATGTGCACCTTGTTCCTTGTCTTCAGAGAACAGTGTTGCATATATAGCATCACATTTTCCAGTCATGCTCATTACGGGAGAGATAAAGTCATTAAGATCCTACCATTAAGACGCCGAGAGACCACCAGTCAGCGCTCTGCGTGTGACCTCTCCGGTTGACCACCTCAGGGGACATATACTCCACAGTGCCACAGAACGAGTACGCTTTTCTGTCATGATCTACCGATTCTTTACTGAGCCCAAAGTCTGGAAAAGGCACAGCAGCACATGTGTCACATCACGAAGCTAAACCAGGGGTTAGGATCTCTGCTCCTGGAGTCACTGTCCTGTAGAGTTTATCAAGGGTTACGTGAAAACTACAGGCAGGAGCCGACGGCCCTCCAGCAGCAGAGCTTCACAAACAACCCCGTCATTACACAAACACATCACGCAATCATTTTAGCGCTAACAAACATTACAGAATTGCCTGATATCGACATGCACAAGTTCAACAGGCAGGGAAGTGATGTGTAATAAGGGGACGTACCTGTTAACTTGATATGTCCAGCTTCATCAAGCAAAATGCTGAAAATTAAGACCACATTTCTCCAATACAGATACAAAAATACATGAACTAAATAAGTGTCAACACAAAATTCAACATTACAATCGGTTCTGTCAGATAAATCCATCCTTATTTAATAAAAGCTCAAATAGAGAGGGCAGGTGAAAGCCAGAGAGAGAGTGTGGTTTCTACTCTACGCACAGAGAGAGAGAGAAGCGGAGAGGTGAAGGGGATACTTTACTTTTCAGGCTTCAGGTCTCTGTAAACAATGCCTAGGTTGTGTAGATGATCCAATGCAAGGGCCAGCTCTGCAAGGTAGAATTTGACATCCTCCTCTGTAAACATAACCTAGTAAGAACTGGACAGATTTACTCTCGCATCAAAGATCACACGCAACAACAATGCACATCATCAATGACAGAAACGGAAATTAATATTAATTTGTGACAGGGTGGTGGGGGTAACAATTAATGCACACTAAATAATCCGATAACACAAATATAGTTTCACTTTAGGAACTAATTCACACATCACTTTTTATACAATGCATTTACAAGCAAATGCAACTGAAAACAGTGCACGTGAGTTTTTACACAGCCTCCACATTATTAGGTGTTTACATGCACCAATTCTGAATCCAATCTGATTTCAGAATCTGTTTATATGAATCCTATATGTGACGCTGGAGCACAAAACCAGTCTTAAGTGTCTATTTTTTGAAATTGAGATTTATACATCATCTGAAGGATGAATAAATAATATTTCCATTGATGTATGGTTTGTTATGATAGGACAATATTTGTAAATCTGGAATCTGAGGGTGCAAAAAAATCTAAATATTGAGAAAATCACCTTTAAAGTTGTTCAAATGAAGTTCTTAGCAATGCATATTACTAATCAAAAATGAAGTTTTGATATATTTACGGTAATAAATTTACTAAATATCTTCATGGAACATGATCTTTACTTAATATCCTAATGATTTTTGGCATAAAAGAAAAATGGATAATTTTGACCCATACAATGTATTGTTGGCTATTGCTACAAATATACCCCAGCGACTGTAGACTGGTTTTGTGCTCCAGGGACACATATGATTCACATGTACATTAATTTGCATGTTGGCACATTTATAAACACAGAAAACAAATTAGTCACTTTTTGCCTTAATAAAATGTCTAAGAATAAAGCTGATATGTATATCAGAAGAGCTTCTTTTTAGCAAATATTTAAGATTTTTTGTAAATATTTAGTCTGCTCCACTGACCAGTTCATAAGATGCAAGTAAACATACACATACTTGTAAGACATAAAATGTAATTAAATATGCATGAGGTATTTTGAATCTGAAGCCTCAATCTCTAAAGCAAGTGTTGATTCAATTAAATGCCACATCAGAGCTATAGTAAACATGACATGCAGCTCTTTGTGCCTGGTGGCGACTGTGCACATATATCAACATTTTCAACAACAAAACAGTACAGTACAAATGTACTAATAAAGAAGAGAAACTAATAAATAGAAAAAAAATCTTTGAAACACAAATGGCTGGCAATGCACACAGACTAAAGGCCTTCTAACAATCACTGCGACTAAACATGAATCAGTTCTGATCTGTGGATCCAACACACTGACTGCAAAACAATCATTTTCTGCCAACTTTATCCAAGACATACCTTACTGACCAATATGATATAAGCTTTTGGGTTTCATAGCATGATATCATTACAGATTAACAACAGAGGTGTTTTGCATTAAAGGGGTCATATAATGCCAATTTTCCAAAAGTTGATATTATTCTTTAGGGTCTTAATGAAAAGTCTGTAACATCGTTTGGTTAAAATTGTTCATTGGTAGTGTAAAAAACACCTTTTTTACCCTGTCAGAAACGAGCCGTATTGTGTCATTCCCCTTTAAATGTTAATGAGCTCTGCTGACTCCGCCCCTCTCTTCCGAGCTGCTCTCTGAGGGACTGTTTACTTTAGCCGCATTCATGCTAATTAGCACATTATTAGGAAAGGCCATTTGCAAAGATTAATTTAAAAACCTTGTACTCACTTCTTCTGGAGGTGAAGCTGGATCACGAATGATTCACGCGAACAGACGCATTTCTTCAGAACCAAACGTAATGCTCTTCAGCGGCTCAGATGATGACTGCTATGTTCATCATTAGATCCAACAACAAAACACCTCAATCGCTTAGGAGTCATGCTTATCTACATCTACTGGTGAAACAACTGATGACGGTCTGAGGTAAGACACCAGTGCAGTCTGTGCTGAAACACTGCTGTCAATCAAACAATCGTGGGCGGGGCCTCCGTCCGTGTGACGTCACACAGAGAGCGGCTCGATTTGAGAAAGGGGTAAACATTTAACCAGATTACATTAAAACCACAGGGTGGATTTTTATCATTATAGGGTGGTTGTGTACACACACTGCCAACACACACTTCAGTTCAAACAACTTGTAAAAGTGCATGTAGCATTATATGACCCCTTTAAAGAATATCTCTCTATAGTCAAATGAGTCCTGCATTAAAGCATGCAAATGAACAATTGCACTCTGGGTGATTTGCACATACAATTTTTGCAGCAAAATGTGAGATGCATGTCATTTTCTGGTCACACCACTTTGGGTGTGAACAGGCCTTAAAATTATAGTCTAGCTGCAAATGAACACAAGTGAAAATTTGTCAGAGGACGTTACACTTTATCAGACATTTGGACATTACAAGCAATCAACTGCTGGAAAACAGCACTACGAGATATAAGAGGAGCTGTTAGTTTGTTTACAACATCATCAATCAGACAGAGAACTGTTAGAGTAGAACAAGAGATGCTTACCTCTTTGGATAAACGAGTAAATACATCCCCACCCCTGAGAAAATCCAGAATTAAATAGAGCTTCCCTTCTGTCTGAAAGGCTGTAAGTGACAAAAAAAACATATCAGAGATGAGGAATTATGGGGAATTCTATGGAAACATCAAACATACCACGAAAAATAAATAAATAAAGCAAGCAAAGGAACAAAATCACTTTTAAACTGTTCCTTTAAGTCTATATTAATTGTAATGGATTTTTTTTACACATATTTAAGTATACCTATTTTACGGTTTCAGAAGAAAACACTTCATGGTAGGGCTGCTCGATTATGACAAAAATCATAATCACAATTATTTTGGTCAATATTGTAATCACGATTATTTAACACGATTATTAGCGGGCCGTATAACCAAAAACATTTTTTAATGCAAATCTAAAGTATTCAGTTAACAGCCTACTATAGAAATTGAATAATCAAATGTAAAATAAAACAGCGTAGTCTTCACTGTAAGAATTAAACTTCCTTTGTTTCTTATTAAAGCTACAAAAGACCTTCTGTGAAGAGCAGCGAGTGATTGTGTCTTTTGTTGTTTGATTAATATTAAGCACACAGTCGGAGCAGGAATATAGCGCGCTGTCACTTTAAGAGCCGCACGGATCCAATTTACTGTTACACGCGTATTTTCAGTATCATCTGTTTACATTCATTTATTACATAACCGACGAGGGTTTACGTGAATAATCACTAAGCTCCGCATTTTGACACATGTTTGTGTGTATTTGAGCATTTAGGCGCATACGTTCAGCTAAAGATGACTTTACATGCTCCGTCTCTGAGCGCATACACAGATATCCTCCTGAGGAACAGAGCAAGCTCTCTTTAAAACATTAATAAATCTAATCAACTTTAATAACTCAAGCACGTCCCATTTTGCAAAAGTCACGTTACATGATTTTACTGATTTACACGTGAAAATGGGCTTTTATGGAGGAGTGAAAGCGCACTGCTGGAAAGGGGCGCCATAATCGTTTTATCTCGATTATTGTATTTTCATAATCGTTGGAGGCCGAAATCGAAATCGAAACTGAATTTCGATTAATTGCACAGCCCTACTTCATGGTATCAGCATTTTACAGATTAGACAGAGACATTTACACACGGTCATTCAGCACAGCTTTCTGAATTTTTAAGAGCCACATTTACAAGTCACTGGGCGTAAGTGATGTTGAAAACTCAGCAAATCAAACCGTCTGGAATATGCAAATTTCACCAAAATGGCTGAAATGATCACTGGACACATCTGCACACAGGGCTGACCAAACCAAGATGAAGCTTGGTTTACAGGTCAAGAGAGCCGTTATATATATATATATATATATATATGGGGTGTAACGGTTCACAAAATTCATGGTTTGGTTCAATACGATACAGTGGTGTCATGGTTCGGTACATTTTCAATACAGCAAAAAGATAGAAATCTTTGATTTTTACAGTTTTTTTATTTATTAAAACTACTTTTTTTTACTTTGAACAATGATGGAGCTATACTTGACCCATCTTCTGGGGTGTTTTAGCAGCATATAAAACAAAAACAGCTCCAGTTTGAAGTATTCCAGCTGATGTAGTCTATTGGCAGAATATTTAAATAATATTTTCCAATAAGTTTAAATTGATTTTTACCTTTTATGAGCATTTTTTACCTTTATAAAGCCATTTTTTTCTAAAAGTGTGCATCTCATTTTTTTTTACATTTAATCAGTCAAAATTCATCTTTGCAATGCAGAAGAAAGATAGAAGTTGCTTCTGAATGGCATTTAGATGCTTTTACACAGTTTAATGCAGCTCAGAGGGACATAGAATGCTTTAACCTGCACTTACACATGCATAAATAATGTTTTGATATTTTAAACATAAAACGTTGGCAACTGATGTTTGAAATCAATTAAAAAATTAAAAGATACTTTAAATGTGAAATTAAAACCGCCAGCAGGTGGCAGCAAGTCAGTGTTAATAAGTGAGTCGTTTTGATTGAACCGAATCATTTAAAGATCGATTCATTCAGGAACGAATCACCGTCATGTGTCTCAGAGACACAAAACAGTGCTGTGGCTGTGTTTGGAATTATTTTTGTTGTCGAAATTGAGCAAAAACAGCCAATATGCCGTCTAAAACATAAGTCTATTAATTACCTTCTTGCTTATTGAACTGTTGTAAAAATAATTTATAATCATGCTGATTTTTGGAGAGAAAAAAATGGCGCTTTTCTGTGATACTGATTAACTATATGAAATTATGTAAATATTCTCTGCCCCCATATCTTGAGTTTTGTGATCATTCTAAATGCATTTTAATAAACTGAATCATGCAGTGAAAGAACGCACTCGCACTAGTCTAACCTAATAGGATAATATGCTGTAATAGGATTAGTCCAACAGTTTATAATGCGTACCGAACCTAAAGCCTGGTACCGAACCCCTAATATATATAGACTTTAGAACCACTTATGCATTTCTATCACCAGAATCAGACAATATCAAGTACATGTTTTCACTGCAAATAGTCTGTAACATAAAAAGTGCCCACTAAAAAGCTACATCTTGTCAAACAATATAAAATCTATCACTCAGAAGGTTTCTCCAAGGAGTCTTACCATAGTGCAACTTCACAATGAAAGGATGATTGACCTCCACCAGAATATCTCTCTCCATCTTGGTGCGAACTCTGTCCCTCACTGCAACACAACACACACAAACGAGGAATAAACACGAGGATAGCATCACAGAAGTGTGTTAGCACTAATGCAGACACTCACTGACCTTTTAAAGATGCCTTTTTGAGCACCTTCATTGCATAAAGCTGTCCGGCATCCGGACCCATCAACTTCCGCACCAAAAACACCTGAGGACAGGACAGACCACAGATCAGCTTCCAGCTTACACACATTTCTCTCATATCTATATGCATGAAAACAAAACCTGAGAAAAGACAAGAGTCTTCTTTCACAATGAAATTAAAAAAGGGGACTTTGAGGTCTTCGGTGATGACGTGGGCCTTGTGCACACAGCATTTATGAGAAATGTCAGATATGATGGAGTTAAGCAGCAATAATTCTCCTATTTCTGCACACCAAACAATCGGACCGAGACCCATCTTTTCTGGAGGTCTCAGTCCACCTCTAAACTAACTCCAGCGCGGTTCAACTAAAATATGAACGCAACACGGACAAAAACACATCCACACAAACCCAAACAGCTTGGTAAAGGTTAGGGACAACTGTCTCTTTGCAGCAGTTTGTCTATGCATCTGAGGAATTACTGCTGCTGTTTTGACTCCATACTTTATAAGTTCTCAGCTTGTGAAATATCACCATATGCACACACATACAAAAAGTGCATTTAGCCCAGCATTTTATGGATGTTAGATGCACAAATGAAATATATCACCACACTCCTGAATACCCTAAACGCAAAAAGAGGTTCAATGGCATGAGTATGGTTCAATTGTCTCAGAAAAGTGGTCCATCTTGGCTCTTTGGAAGAAGAAAGTATTGTATTTAATACCTCTTTTGACTTCACGCATGTCGTGGGGAAACATTAGAGGACAGAATGCAGCTAACTGCGCAAACTGAACTGTATTACAGTACTAGTAAACCGTAAACAGAATTTTAAAATCTGAATTTTATGAAGCGATGAGAACACTTCGTGTGCAAAGAAAACAAAATATTGACTTTATTCAACTTTTTCTTCTCCACCGTGACCCTTTGCGCACAATAAGTGTTGTCACTTCATAAAATTCAGATTGAACCACTGATGGCAGATGGACTATTTTGACGATGTCTTTCATACTTTTCTGGACCTTGACGGTGTTCATTACTTGGCAGTCAATGGGACGGACACAAGCCTCCCGGTTTTCATCCAAAATATCTTAAATTGTGTTCCGAAGACGAACGAAGCTTTTACGGGTTTGGAACGACATGGGGGTAAGTGATTAATGACTAAATTTTCATTTTGGGGTGGAGTATCCCTTTAAGTCAAACATATTTATTCAGTCTTTTTACAAAGTGTTCTGTTGCGGCTGAATAACACGAGCAGCTTACAGGACACTTTTACACTTATGCCTATGGTTTTAACAAAAAATACCACAGCAAAAACAACTAGACTAATATAAAATTCAAACTTGTTAAAGACAAGTAAACAGGCAGTAATAAAATGGGAACAAACAAATCAATTTGCAATTGCATAAATACAACTGAACAAATTTCAGGTACAGAAATTGAAAAAGTTTAAAAACACTAGTTTTCTTTTGATAAACAAATATTAATCCTCATTAAAGTTACGAAAGCTATTCAGTCAAGATCAGTGAATGCTTTTCTTTTGTACTGATTAACACTAGATGACAGGCAGCACATTTATTAGGCTGCTGTCTCTAACACCGAACCTAAAAATACTGTTCACATGCATTCTCTTTCTTTTAACACAGCGTCGCATCTTAAAACAGGACTCATGACACAAGACACCAAGGAAAAACAGCGAGCGGTCAGACATAAACTGAGTGTGTTAATGCTCTATGTTTTAGCTGCTGGTCTGTGTGAATGAGAGGAACAGCGTCTGTCCACCGGAGAGTGTTTCAGTCTCTGATGCAGCGCTGCAGGCAGAAATGGACCAGAATCCCTTCGAGTCCAAGTGCAGGACTGATCCACAGATACCAGGAGCGTTTGGTTGCTGTTATCACACCAGATCCTGAAGCCACACGCTTAGGCTTATAATCCTACTGTACTCATTCATAGTAATAATGCAAGTTGCTAAAGGCACAGATAAAGGATTATAACCGAAAAAGAAAACGAATAACACTAAAGACAGATTTATGGCAGGACTGGTAATTAGGCCTAACAAACAGATACAGTACAGGGCTTTCGGTACAGAACATAATGAAACAAATAATTTAGGTGCATCAAGCAAAAAAATAAAATCATTTCGGATGAAACAGCACTTCTCAGGTAAAGCACACTTAAGACACGAACCCAAGTGTATGATTGTATTATAATAAGCACAGATCAATCAGCAGCCACAGCAAAACTGAGACCCGTTTTAAAGTGTATAATTGACAACTGATTTTTGTTTATTGGAAATAAGACGTAATATTTAAAACATGAAATCTGAGGTTGAGAACAATTATTTGAAACTTCAATAACCAAACCTGGAACTGAAAATACCACTTTCATTTCTACACTGTTAATGTCTGAGATTTACTGCCATTATTATGCTGCAGGGCTGTAGACTGCGACCATTTTTTGAGAGTGTGCGAGTAAAAATTTGACATGGTCGCACGTGCGAGTGCATGGTCTGCGCTGCTCCAAAGCGCTCGCGCTGCCAGCCGCAGCACATTGTAGCAGGAGAACGATGTCACTGATCAGGTGCGAGCGCTTCAGTAGAGCCTGGTTTCACACCGCACGCTAGGGCTGGGTGATATGGCCAAAAAAATTATCACGATAATTTTTTTCATATCAGTCGATATCGATAATTATCACGATAAATGTCACATCTTTATTTCTTTCAAGTTTAAAGCAAGAATTTTGCTCCAAAGTGAAAGTTGTAGAAACAGACCATTAATTTTCCTTAACAAAATGCATATCTAACTAGAAAAATTAATTTCTTAGTTGCTGCATGTTCTAATGAGTAATATTGTTTCAAATCAAGAAACAGGTTTGGTTTGCCTGATAATATTAATATTTATAATATCACTTTTTTGTCTGTTAGAAATGCACATTTGATAGTAGCTTGAGTTTGGATGCAGAGGTACATTTGTGTTCATTATCAAAATCAGTAACATCTGTAAAAATTGTAGCAACCTCAGTTTTATATGATTACATTTATTCTGATCAAGTTTTTTTTTTTTTAATAAAGCATTGGTCTCCCATAGTAGCATACATTTAAATCTTGATAAACAGTTAAAACCACACATATAGCACCTCAATACCATGGTAAAAAAGTTCTATGGTTTTTAGGAGCCTATTTGAATTAAAAATGGCAAGGTTAGTCTAAAAACATTCTGTATAAATGCACACATGCGCTTAATCACAAATACATACACTATAATTATTTACCATTACTCCTGTAATAAAATTCAATGTGAATATCCCACATTTCTGCCACAATACCATGGTGCAGTTACTACAGTAAATCCATGGTAAATGATGGCGATGTGTAGATTGAAAAGCCTTCTGACTGTCTCGTTGCCCACAGTGTTTCTCCTGTTTGGCTTTAAACTAGTTTAAATCATAGAGACATTTGTGTTCATCGCTGAATTCAAGTGTTTCACACTGGATCTCACAGCGCTGGGTGCTCGCGTGACCGAGTAAACACATCTGCTCCAGTGAGCTCGCATTGCGCGGCACTTTGAACTGTGATCCGAGCGGATAAACGGTCCGTGTGGTGCGATTCAAATGAGTCGCGCTGTTTCGTTCCGCTTTTGGTGCATAAACATTATATCGAACTCTTCATATCGTTTTATCGAGGAAAATTATATTGCGATAATTATCGTTATTGAATTATCGCCCAGCCCTACTGCACGCGTAACAGAGCAGAGGCAGCGCAGAAGAGGCACGTATGCAGAGCGGGAGCATTGTGCTTTCACTCGCCGAGTCAGCACGAGCGCAGAGGACGGAGAGCAGCGGAGGATTTGGTTTTCAAACTAAAGTAAAAGACCGCTTCTTAAACCAGAGGTGAACATGTTGTATTCTTGTAGAGAAAACATGCAAGTCCTGTCAGCGACAGACAGTTTAGTTTTACTTTTCTTTTTGTTTTGAAAAGCTTGTTATCTGTTAAAAACGCATTTCCTTATCACCATGACTTCACTTATTAATCACTCACAATCAGTAATATATTCACACTCATTATTCTCTACCTCATACTGACAGTGTCATTTGCACACATCACTTTCTGTGTTTTGGTATCTTATTTTTTTATTAATTTTTTTGGTATTGCTGCTACATGTCAACCATGTACAACCTATATGCACATTCCTCTCTTGTACAGTCATGCTTACCTTAATATTTAAGTCTACAGTATACTATCATGCACATTATTTATATTTTGTTCATACCTCGTCTTATTAGTTTTTGTTAATAAATGTTATGCTAGTTTGTCATTGTAAAGTACTGTTTTATTGTTGTTGTGCTTTTTAATTAAGAATACCAATGAATCCATCTTTTGTTTTAGTCTTAAAAAGTTAAAGGTGTATAGATATAAGCAAAACAGACCATTATCTTTTCTTGTAAAGCTGACACCAAGATTGTGAAAGTGAAAAGAGGAATAACTCACAAAATATAAATCACAAATAATACTGATGAAAAAGAACGGGTTGAATGTTGAACACTTTCGTTACCATATAACTATAAACTATGCGACCAGTGGGAAGAATGAGTCTAGAGCCCTGTGTAATAGTGTTTCAGTCATTTTCATCTTCACAATAACAACTGCTGCAGCCACAGTCACTTACAATCAGATGCTTCGTTCTCCCTGTTGTACAAAAACCCCACCAAACCATGAATACTGTGCTCAGCCTGACTGTTAACACGTGTGAAGTGAAAGAGTCACAGACCTTCCCAAAGGAGCCTTGTCCCAAAACCTTGAGCAGCTCAAACTGGCTGGGATCGGCCTTCTCACAGCCCTCCTTCACATGATGAGTGATGGGAATCTCTTGATAAGAGCCCTCGTCCTGCACACACAACACACACACAGACATATATCATGAGTGTCTGGAGGACACAAAACAAATCTAGATCACTTCCAGAAGTTCATTTCAACTGCGTGACGCATTCTGTGCCTTCTAAAAATCTAAACTATTAGACAGTAATATTTATTTGTTTTAATTTAATATAATCATTTATATGCTTGATTTATCACCATTCATAAAAATGCTCTAAAGGCTGAAATGCTGTTGTATAGTGCTGTGTTCGAAATATCGATTCGTCACAGAGATTTGACGATACGAGTATGATACAGCTGGCCCTGTATGGATATTGTGGCACGTGTGCAGCAGTGGACCGCGCTTAATTTGAATACAAGAACACCTTTAAAATGTTTAACAACTATGTTTAATCTGACCGCAGAGGAACACTACTGGGTTGCCTGATATAAAGAGATGTAATCCCCGAAATAGAGCTATACACTCGCGCAAAACGGAAATATCTGCTAAGTGTGATACTTATTTTTGTCAACCTGGCAACCCTGTGCACGCGCACTCTCCACTGAGGATAAACACGCTTGCTTTCTGAAAACACCTGCTAGCTAGCAGTTTAGCGATCTCCACTTCAATATTCTATTATCAGAGAAGTGATATTCATCAAGTGTTCACTTATGAGAGAGAGAGAGAGAGAGAGAGAGAGAGAGATGCTGTGTATGTATGAATGACCACCGCAACAGTAAAGCCGTGGCTTTAATTCCTTCAGAAACAATGATGTTACCAGCTCCTTGTTGAGAAAGATAATGTAGCTCTTGAGCGATTAAGCTATTTTATTGATAAAATTGCGGGGCAGCGCTAAAAACATTGTTGGTGAATGTCTGTGTGCAGCCGCAACGTGATCTGTGTGTGTGACTGAGTGTGTGTGTGTGTGTGTGTGACTGACTAAGCGTGTGTGTGTGTGTGTGTGACTGAGCGTGTGTGTGTCTGAGCATGTGTGTGTGTGTGTGTGTGAGTGACTGAGCGTGCGTGTGTGTGTGTCTGAGCGTGTGTGTGTGTGTGTGTGTGTGACTGAGCGTGCGTGTGTGTGCGACTGAGCGTGTGTGTGCGACTGAGCGTGCGCGTGTGTGACTGAGCGTGCGTGCGTGTGTGTGCGTGCGTGCGTGCGTGTGACTGAGCGTGTGTGTGTGACTGTGACTGAGCGCGTGTGTGTGTGTGTGTGTGTGTGTGTGTGTGTGTGTGTGTGTGACTGAGCGTGCGTGCGCGCGTGTGTGTGACTGAGCGTGTGTGTGTGACTGAGCGTGTGTGTGTGACTGAGCGTGTGTGTGTGACTGAGCGTGTGTGTGTGTGTGTGTGTGTGACTGAGCGTGTGTGTGTGTGTGTGACTGAGCGTGTGTGTGTGTGTGTGAGCGTGCGTGCGTGTGTGTGTGCGTGAGATACAGTGAGCATTAGTTTAGAACTCTTTTAATTTTTAAATGTAACAGAGTGTGTTAATTTGTGCAATGATAACCTACCAGCAATGTTAAGATGATTTTTTTAATATATTTAATCATTAGAAGAGTACATTATTTATGGGCTTAAAAACAAGATGCAAGCAATCAGAATATTGTACCTGGTAGGGAGTGCCCAATATAAACATGAAACATATGCTGTTACCTGTATTGTACTGTGGTACAGTTATGAGGCCCTTCATGCAGAGGTCAACTGCTGCTCTGTCTATAGTTAGCAATGGCCCTATAGTATGCAGTGTTTAATAAACAGCTGTTTTACTAAATTCTTCTGAGGTGAAATTCAGTGCACTCCCGTATCGTGATATGTATCGTATCGTGGCCTCTGTATCGTGACTTTGCTGGTGATACACAGCACTACTGTTGTATAAGATTTTATGTTTTTGTGAAAACCTGTATCTGAACTGTAAATCATGTCATTTTATGATATTAATACTGTATGTTACCATAGACATCGTCCAACCTCGCTCATACGGTGTTAATTTTACTTGTGCAGCTCTTAAAATGGGTCATAAATTGCCTTAAATAAAAAAAAAATATTAAATCCTGCAGATACCTTGTAAATAGTGAAATAAAATTCCTTCATATTTGTGTATTGAAAATATTTTTTGACTGAAATTTATTATATATAATATATTTATTATTATTATTTTTTTCACTAATTTTTGATTTTATAAAATTACTGTGCACTCATGATTTTTCTAGAGTAACTTTCCTGCTGAAAAAAACAATAGACTTCACAAAATGTATAATAGTTTTACTGGTTATAATGGGACTTGTATTGGTATTAATGGAAACTGTAATGAAACTCTGCTGGTAATTGGTCTCCTTCTATTGGTGGCTTGTTAAAACCAATAAATCCTAATGGAATATGTCCCAAAACACTACAGAATTTTTTTTAATGGTTAAAAGTTGATGGTTTGTAATGTTTGTAAGGGTATTTGTAGTGAAAACCATTAGAATTTTCTGTGATGGTTTTTTACAGCAGTGTTTTGCTACTAAATTATCCACTAATCTAGCTCATAATAGTATTGTTATCATAGATTATAATTATATATGCATTCATTTGTTGTTTTTCTTTACAATAAAGTTGTCTATATTTAGTAGATTGTGTGTAGTTCAACACACATTGAGGTATAAAAATTCAACACTGATTAAAAAACAACTGCCCTGGTATCGGATCGATATCGGCAGATACTCAAGAATTTTTGTTATCGGATCGGTTCTGGTTCTGAAAATGTGGTATCGAGCCACCCCTAGATGGGACAGAACTGTGTATTTGTGCACTGAGCGGAGATTGTAACGGTGCATGAACTGAGCTCTCTGTGCATCCTCGTGCACTTAGATGACTTAAACTCACTTAAGTGTTTACTGACAATACTTTCAAACACCTGCAAATTATAAACATTTATGACGAGGATGGGCATTAAAAAAGCCTGCTCTCCAGTCAGAGGAATCATGGAGTGATTCAGAGAGAGACTGAGATACGAGGGAAGTCGTGGCCTAATGGTTAGAGAGTTGGACTTGTAGGTTGTGGGTTCGAATCTCAGGTCCGGCAGGGATTGTTGGTGGGGGAGTGAATAACCAGCGCTCTCTCCTCCTTCAATACCACGACTGAGGTGTCCTTGAGCAAGACACCGAACCCCCAACTGCTCCCCGGGCGCTGGAGCAATGGCTTGTAACAGCCATACTTGACAATACATCACATTATTATTATTATTATTATTATACTCACACAGTGTGTGTAGGACTCCTCCTCCATCGGCTCATCCATCATCTGATGTCCATTCACCTGAAACACACACAGCACATCATTCACCTGAAACACACACACACAGCACATCATTCACCTGAAACACACACACAGCACATCATTCACCTGAAACACACACACAGCACATCATTCACCTGAAACACACACACAGCACATCATTCACCTGAAACACACACACAGCACATCATTCACCTGAAACACACACACAGCACATCATTCACCTGAAACACACACACAGCACATCATTCACCTGAAACACACACACAGCACATCATTCACCTGAAACACACACACAGCACATCATTCACCTGAAACACACACACAGCACATCATTCACCTGAAACACACACAGCACATCATTCACCTGAAACACACACACAGCACATCATTCACCTGAAACACACACACAGCACATCATTCACCTGAAACACACACAGCACATCATTCACCTGAAACACACACACAGCACATCATTCACCTGAAACACACACACAGCACATCATTCACCTGAAACACACACACAGCACATCATTCACCTGAAACACACACACAGCACATCATTCACCTGAAACACACACACAGCACATCATTCACCTGAAACACACACAGCACATCAGGCTTCTCTCAGTACAGCAGCACCACACATCATTCACTCCTATTAACAATTGACCAATTGATATCTTGATTAGTCAATTTTTCCCTATCAATATCTTTAAGATGAATGAAACGGATACATGGAGAGCTCGTATAGAAATACAATGCATGACAGCAAGCGGGTCTGCTTAAAAGAAGTCATCATTATCCTAGAGTAGACCATTCAGAAACGACACGAGCGATGACAGTGCAACAAGAAACTACCACGAAGTTGCGTCAGCACCACGCTTCAGACACGCCCTCCATCAAGCATGAGCCAGAGCGCGCGCACACACACACGTCACACACCGGATGTGTGTGTGCACTCAGATCACTTGGACATGGTTGTGTACAAGAGGTAAAAAACGATATAAATACTGTTGGTTTTCTCACACAAACCGCTCGTTTCGTGTCTTAGGCCATCAATGTGTAGTTACGATGGGGAATTGTTTCATTTGGATTTCTCTGTGCATGTTCTTTTTCCCTCTTATAGAGACAGTGACCTATACCTGCCATTATATGACTGAGTCATATGACCTAAAAACATCAAAATTGGATCTACTGAAGAAAAAAAGACACCTACATCTTGGATGCCCTTGGGGTAAGCTGATAGATACCACATTTTAATTTCAAAGTGAACTATCCCTTTAAGATATCAGCATCAGTCATTAATAACACACAGTAGAGAACAGAATCACAGAATCACAGAACAAACACAGTAAAGCACAGTAAAGTCTTGTAACTGCTATGAATAATACAAAATAAATGCTATGTATGGATAATTGATCCTGACAGCATCCTTCAGTGAGGAAGAGCCACACTAAGCCACTGCAGACAATACTGAGAGCAAACAACACTCACACACCTCCAGCAAACACCAGACCAGCATCCCACCGAAGCTACACCTGATTCATAAAAGCACTTCTACATGTAACTATTAGTAAAAATAGACACGTGCACACTGTACTTATCTGTACATTACGTATTATAAATAAAGCCCAGCAGTTTTGTCAGGATCTTGTATCTTAGGTTTGTTATTATTTATTTTAGAGGTTTTTGTGGATTTATTGTGGTTTGGTTGTTGTGAGTGCTTTACCTAAGACACATGTCTCTCTCTGGTTGATAGATAATAAAGTTATTTTGAAGCTATGAATACAAACAGACGGATATTTTGTCAGAGAGTGAGATCTACAGACAGATAAACAGCAGATCAAACTGTATCTGATATGTTTTGTCTGATTGCTAGCACAGATTGATGTTGTCAGCTCGATCAGTGTGTGACTAGCAGATATAAACCAGTGAAGTGTTATATAGCTACAGCTAACGATAGTTTACACTGACATTCGCGTGCGCGCGCTTTAGTCATGACTCATGAGGTGAATCCGATCAACAAGCGCAGGCTAATCCTCTTCATCTTCATCTTGCTAGTGTTTTACACACCTCAGAAACACGACGACTCTGACTGGAGCACCGTTTGCTTTAATGTTGTGAAGGATTGACAAGAAGCATCATTATGAGATGCTAACGGCTAATGCTAACGCTGTCGTCACGCGAGTCTCCTCACTGCGTGCGCGCACCCGCGCCGCTAGCATCACCGAAAACACACACAAAGCCGCCGTTAACGGCACCGAGAATCCGCCGCGGCCGGTGGACGCGCTCATATGTGCGACATACCTCGCTGCTGACGCTCTGCACCTCCATTTCGCGCGAGGCCTCCTGCGCGGCGCCGAAGGACATCATGCGGTCGAACTAGACGCGTGTTCCGCGAGGCATCTCCACGTCGTGTGTGTCCGTTAAACGCGCGTGTGATCAGCTGACGCGAGCGATAGAACGCGCGGGGCCGCTGCGCTCCCGATCCGCTCAAATATGGCCGTCTCTGCGCGCGCCCGCTGAAGACGCCAGCGCTGACGTCACTGTGACGCAACCCAGCGGAGGATTTCCCATCGAGGAGCGCGAGCCCTTTAATGCCCTTTACATAAAAACCCTTCACACTCATCCTACTGCGCTGTTTTGTAAATGTATTATTTGTCAGTAAACTGTGCATCATTTTGCTTGTGAATTTATCATCTTATTAAAATCTGACTCATTGTTAATGATGGTAAATGAGGAACATTATTCATGAGCAGGCCCGGCTCCACGGGGGCCCACCCAATCAGAATCTTGGCCCACCCTGGCCCCACTCATAACAGTCAATGTTGTGATATTCAATTGAGGGTCATATATTTTTTTATTTTTCGTTTTCTTACCGCCCACACCACATACGTGCTAATACTGTATTTCCGCGCATCAGGGAGACACTATCAATACATCCCGGAATTGAAATCCTTTTGAATGAGCGCGCGCGCCTTTCACTTTCACTTTCGATTTGGCGATCACACGCAGGGTGACCATTGAGGTCCCCGAGGTCTGGACCTCGCTATTTTTCCAATAACAGAAGTTGTAAAATAATTACCTTATATTAATTCTGATTTGGTGCTGCAAGGATTAAAAGCCAAGATAACAGATCTTCTCATCTGAGATGCCTCAGCGTCTGCGATAATATCGTAATTGTTGTGCGATTTGACATTATCGAGTATTTTGCAAAAAGCATTTAAAACACCTCCACAGAGCGCACGCGTACATCACATGAAGTCTAGAGCGCGAGCGCATTTAGAGTGCGTGATTCAGTCTAATAAAATGCATTAAGAATGATCACAATATTCAAGACATGGGGGCAGAAAATGTATATATCTACCACTTCATACAGTTAATCAATTTCACACGAAGAGTGTGTTCTTCTCCAATTGACGAAATGGTCGAAATGTTGCAATAAATAGTTTTATGGAGCAGTTATATCAGTGTGTGGACATCACGTTTGTCATTTTCTCGAAAAAATAACCATGATTACAAATGTAATATTGATTTTTTACAACAGTTCTATAAATGTAAAGTTAATTAAGAGACTTAGACACCATATTGCGTGTTTTTGCTCTGTTTCTTCAACAGAAATAACTCCAAACACAGCTCCAGCACTGTTTAGTGTCTCAGTGATTCGTTCCTGAATGAATCAATCGTTTAAATGACTCGGTTCAGTCGCAATGACTCACTTATTAACAGTGATTTTCTGCCACCTATTGGTGGTTTTAATTCCACATTTCGACTTTTCCCCCGATTTTTTTCATGTTTTATATAATTTCAAATATCAGTATTCAACGTTTTATGCTTAATATATCAAAACATTATTTATGCAATTGTAATTGCAGGTTAAATGCATTCAGTCTTGCATTAAACAGTGTGTAAATATATCTAAATGCTTCAGATGCAGCTTCTGTGTTGATTTGATTTGCTTGGTAACAGACCAAATGTCTTATTATTATTCTTCACTGATTAAATGTAAGAATTTGACTCAAAAGATAATAGACACTTTTAGAAAAAAAAGGCTTTATAAAGGTAAAAATGCCATAAAATGTAAAAAAAACAGTTTAAACTTATTAGAAAAGATTAATTTCTATGAGTGTGAATAAAATAAATAAATAAATAATAATGTTTAATAATTTTAGACACGTGATTTTACTGAAGGCTACCAGGATAATTATAACTGAGTTTATTAAATTCATAAACATAAACAAACTATATCTTCTCTATTTCCAGTATGTAGCGTGAATCATTCATTGCAACATTTAATCTGATTCTCATGTTTTAAGAATCTGTTATCATGAAAAATAATTTATGCTACTACTGCCCACTGACTTGGTTTTAAACCTATATTATTATCCAATTTATGAGCATTAAAACATCTTAAAATGCACACATGTAAGTCAGGAAAATCTACATTTTCTCGGGGGGGCATGCCACCGAACCCCCCACCAATCTCCACTTTAGGACCTCGGTCTTTATAAAAATCTGCGTACAGCCCTGATCACACGTACAGTGCTCTGTGTAAAGGGAGAACATCTTAGAAGATCAGATATCTGTCAATGAGCTAAGAATCTGTTGATGCGTGGTCTTGTTTTTGGTGTCTCAGTGGTGTAGTGCAGGGTATATTCAGATATACGCCGTATCAGTTACCCACTTCTAAATACCCTCTGATGTGCATTCAGTAGTGTCTCGCATTAGCCAAAATCATGAGTCCACCACAAGAGTTGCTAATCAAATGCAAATATTCCCTAAAAACACACAGTAAAGGACACGCTGGCTTCCCTTTAAATATGATTGATGATTGCGCCCGCGCCTGACAGAGATGCTGCCTCTTCAACTACAACTTCGAATGAAGACGTCAGCCAAAGTGAGCACTCTTTAATAACAGGGCCTAAATTACATTTCACTGAAATCTTGTATTGAAATATTTTTCATTCTACCATAAAACTATTCTGGATGTTAAGTTTTGTGAAGGAGGGCCACTGGTAGGAAGCCTTTGAGTGTTTGGGAAGCATAACAGTGACTGTAAAATATGTATTTTAGGTATGGAAATGAGTTTTGATATTTAGGACTGCTTTTAACTGGCTATTGGGCTAGTTTTGTCACCTGGCAACCCTGTAGATGCTTTCAGTTTAGAATTGTAGTGTACATTTTCCAACTGAACTAAATTATTTTTACATTTATAAAAATATAACCCCCCGCCCAAACTCATAACCCCGGCCCACCTGGAATATCACTTGACCCACCCTTCATCTCGTATCTGGAGCTGGGCCTGGTCACGAGACACTGAACTATTGAACATTAGAAGAACAGACTTCAGAAAACATTTAAGAACTTTGTCAGATTGTTTATAATCACACTGAAAGTTATAACCTCTTCATAATATAAATACATATGTCAACACAGCCGTTAGTAAATAACTGTGTTCAGATGCAGGAGGGAAAAGCAAAAAAACGAGTTAAAAAATGTAAAGATTTAAGTGGAAATTTTAATAATCGTCATAAAAAATGTGTAAATATAATTACTTTACAGTGAAATCTTTACAGTGATTTGCTGATACGTTTACAATATCAATCTCATCAGTTGTCAGACTCTTTGTTTCTCAAACTAAAACTTAACAAAGATTATATTGATAAATGAATCCCATTATAATCAAAGATGTCTGTATTACACAATAAATCTCTTATTTACACCATATGTTTATTACAATGGGAGGTTTTAGTTTGATCACTCAGCATTATTGTTTGCAGTGTGTATTATTGAGTGTTACAGCATCTACATTGTAGTCAATATCTACTGAATCACTCAGTTTCATGAACCATTAGCTACAAAACAAGAGTGAAAGACGACACACATGACTGATGCTGTGTGTCTCTGTGTCTTCAGTCTCTGTTGATTGTGTGACTGTGACGTCTCTGTAGCGGCTCCTTATTCACCATCAGCTGATCCTGAGCAAACTGGACTGACGTCTCAATACTGAGAGTCCTACAATAAAACACACAGACAGTCACATATGAGTATGAGACATTACTGCTGTCACATCACATCAGCAGATCCAGCTCAGAAACAACACAGTATATTCATATTACAGACAGAGATATGAATGAACATCTGATCAGAGATTAATAACAGTACATGATCAACAACTCTCGCTTACACACAGAGACACTGGAAGAGATGAAAATATTCATATATTCATAGATCAGTCACATCACAGAATTAAACTCTTATTAAACACGGTTTGAAATACAAAGATTAAAGTGGAGCTGAATTATTATCTTATATTCTCCAATTACACACATATGAGGCCTGTTACTGAACTTTAAAGATTCAAGTAAAAATACACTCACAATAGTATAATGTCTCCAGTTTATAATGTGGATCATTCTTCAGATCAGAGAGTAACTTCACATCAGAATCTAGTAGTTTATTCAGATCCAGATCCAGGAGTCTCAGGTGTGAGGGGTTTGATCTCAGAGCTGAAGCCAGAGCAGCACAACCTTCATCTGTGACGACACAATCTCTCAACCTGTAGAGAACAATCACACACTCTTCACTCTCTCAGATCAGATCAGATCAGATTAACAGGTTAAAACAGAGACTAACTTTGATTCACAAGTCACAATTCTATACAGACTATTAAATATTTCTCACAGGATATAAAAATAATAATAGGAAATTCAAAGAGCTTTCAACACATTTGCTTCAAAAATCCCAATTTAATAATAAGAGAAAAGATGATCTTCATTTATGTGTCTATCAGCAGATATAACAGTTCTTTAACCCTTTCACTGCTGAGTTTAAGATATTGTAGCTGACCCCCAGAGTGAGGGGTTTAGAACGTTTCCCTTTGTTTCCATGGCGACGCGTCATGCTTGTCACGTGACACACAGATGGTGCGTCTCAATCAGCTCCCTTGTTCAGTACTCAGGGCACTGATCAGGGAGTCGGCTATTTTAAGTGCACTGGAACGTTCGCTCCCTGAAAAATCACACAATGCACCACGAAAACTAGTGAGCATCGGCGCTCACTATGCTCCCTTACCGGAAATAACGTCACATTTCTGAAGCGTTAAACATAATCCTCACGAGCCGACTTGATAAATATAATGACACCCGATAGAAGATTTGAAAAGACAAAGCGTTTTTTCAACATAATTCATATATTTCAACATAAACACACATCACTAGACAGGTAATGAACACATTTATTTAACATTTATAATTAAAATTCGGCTGAAATGTTGTAAGAACATGTAACAGAAAGATGTGTTTAAAGAGAATTAAAAAATAATATCAAAAAGATCGGTCCTGTCTGTTGTTTCTTAATTCAAGCGGTGACGTTCTACTGTGTTGTCCATTGACGCTGTACGTAATCATGTCACTGGAATTCGAGTGATCACTGTCCCAACGTGCAGTGAGTCAGGGAACTTACCAGTGACCGAATTCATGTACACGATCTACTGATTCACGAGCTCGGGAGCTAGGGAGCTGATTGAGACGCACCCCCAGTGTTTCTACTTGAAGCAGCGCTGTGCAGAACAGT
>CM049861.1:28404095-28434095 GCA_027422415.1 Schizothorax lantsangensis | reverse complement strand
GGTGAGGGATGATGTTGGGGAACATAGACAAATTAGTGCTAAATTGTTATTGATGCAGTAAAAAACTCTCCAACTTCTTAGCTTTGGCTACCTGAAGGAAAGGACTAGAGACTACATCTGTTAAAGCAAAGCGCTCTGGCTATCGTTTCAGTTATGGTTTATATTCTGGCAATGCGTAGATTAATCATTGCATTTCAAAGATGTCAGGGAAAAAACAGAGTATTGTTCCATTGACACACACGCTCAGGGAAAGGACTGCAATCCTGCTGTATGTGTTCAGTATGTATATTGAGCACTGCTGTTCAGTTGGCTTGTTTGGGGACACATTTATTTATTTGTTTTTTGATACAATTTTTTTAATAATTTGTGCTGGTGAATTATGAACAATATGTGAAATTGAACTGCTAACAAAAGCTGGAGAGAATTGTGTGGGGCCGAGGGGCCGCTGCTGCAAATATCTGAGGGTCTCCTCCTCTAACAGATGCAATCTCTTAATTTGATAGCTTTTCTCTTGGTTGCGCTGCTTCCAGTAGTGTATATTTACATATATTAGAGCTTTTATCCAATCATATTTCAGCAATCGTGTTGCCAGGGTCAAAGAAATCTTCCTAAAGCCTTCAGAATCAACAGTGCAGGCGTCTGTAGCTTAAACTCAATGGCAATGAAACCGTTGCTTTAACCAATCAGATGTCGAGTTGGCAGCACCAGGGCCATCTAGCAGGCTTACGATACGTCAGCATTTTCTCGTCCTTTGATTGGATGCTCAGAGAGCGTACTAGTCAAAGCTAGCAAACAGCATCACTAAATAATTTTTGTTTTCACAGTATTATTACGGTCTCTCAGGTTTCTTATCATATATGCTGTGTACAGCGTGTTATTGTAGATTCTGAAAAATATTCGCCTGTAAATGTAAATACTAAAGTACTAAATGACCGCGAAAAACAACCACACACCTCCTCGGCACCGGCGCTGTGAAAGACTCGTGAAGATGAAAGACCACTAGAGTATGGTAGGTTAAACTTCATCTTTAACTTATTTAATCGCTTCATGCATTGTATTCTGATGTTATTTGCAAGATATAAAGCCAGGTTTAAGTTTCCGTAAGAATATCTCAGTTTCCCGAGTCGAGCTGTATTAACAGGTCTGTTCCTCCGGCCGCAGCGCCGCTGGCAGATGCAGACCGATGGGAGACTCGTCCTGAAGAGACTCATAGGGGTACGTTAAACACATGTATACACTTCTCTTCTTCGTCTTGTATGAATCAGTGGTAATTTTGGCAGGTATTTTTGATTTAGTCTTAGTCTTTATCTTGAGACGAAAATGCTTAATAGTCTTATTCACATTTTAGTCATTTGAGTCTTTCATAGTTTTAGTCTAGTTTTAGTCGACGAAAAGTCATTGCATTTTTTGTCAACTTTTAGTCATAACTTTTAGTCAAACTGCAGTTACCAACATTTATTTCTGTAGCTATTTTATATGTAGTATTCAAACAAAAATAGTCATTAATTCTTCTCTCTTTAGACCAAATCAATTAAGTATATGAGAAATTTGTATCAAGGATTGAATTTGGAAAAACTGGAATTAATTTTCATTTTTTGGTAGAAATACAAATTAAACTCATTTTTTCAGATACAGTAGGTTTACTTAACAAGTATACCTTTATTTAACATATTTTGTTGGTTAACATTGATGACACAGATAGGTATCTATTTAGGAACGCTGTCCCTTTAAGACGGAAGGTATGCATGTAATACTGGCTCGCATTGAGTTTTCACCCACTTGTTATATACTCATTTAAGCCATAACCGACTGTATTTACATGAGATACTCTACAGACATTTGTACTGCTGTGTGTGTATTTGAGCGCTGAGAACTGATCGCGCGCTGTATGAGAACTGAAGAAGTGGAGCGTGCACGCGCGAGAGAGAGAGAGAGCACTTCTATCAGCGCGATTCCGCCTTCATAAACTTTAAGTTATTCCACAACGAATTGTGACTCCCGGGAAAAACGGGACATCTGGTCACCCTATCCCTAACCCTTCGGGTGCTGAGGCCATTGTTTCAGATCGCTAGTTCGTGTTTTGGTAGCCTTTCCGTCCACTGCGGCTGCCATACTGAGACTAGATATGCGAACGCCTCTCATCTGATTGCAATCCAATGACAGAGACGCACATTTTGAAAGACAAGACAGTTAACTTAGCCTATAGGATGTATTTTTAAAGGCCGATAGTCCTCAAATAACATTGTAGTCCCATCTTGTCTTGTTAACGAAGACGCGGCACACATTTCGTCATAGTTTTTATCATCAGATATTAGTTTTAGCTCGTCAACGTCTCGTCTTAGTCACAGAAAAAAGATTTGTTGACGATTATTTTTCGTTGTCGTCTTCGTTAACGAAATTAACACTGGTATGAATTATTTTAATGATACTTGATCACTTTCCCGGTAAAGCTGTGCTAACTAGTATTTTCCTCCCGCAGCGCGGCAGGGAGACTCGTGAAGACGAAAAGCTGTAAGAGTTTGTTAAAATATTAACTTTAAAACACAAGTAATCATCTTATTTGTTGTACACCAATGCTATCTGTAAGGTATAAATACGTTTGAGTGAATAAATGGCTGTAAGAACATCGGGTAGACTGGTTTTGTGTTATTTTGTTAGGTTAATGCTTCAGCTAGAGCTGTGGTAAATGTTGAATTGTGTTAATTGGGTTTCTTGCTTTAGTTATAGCATTCATTCACGTTCTGTGTATTATTTATGGTTTCTATAGCCGTGGCGTTATGATGATGGTATTAAGAGACCTCCACCTGTGGATTAATTCATGTAGGACGCCACTGAAGGCCTAGGTGTGAAATGCACGGCCCGCCACTGTTAAAATCACATGATCAGTGACTAGTTGATGTCAAGCTTAAAGCATCATGGCAGAGCATTAAAGTTGACTCATCTGTGCAAACCCTAGTTTGTATTAAGAATATGTTTAATGCATTTTAGATTTGTAATCTTTGGATGAACTGTATTAGTGATCATTATGAAATCAAATCTTTTGCATTTGTTCAGAGGGGGTTTATTAATTTATGCTGAGTACTGTAAATGCTATCATGTCTAAAACATCAGCCAAGAGGGATGAGGATTACCAGCAGCTGGACATGACATTTTTATGCTTCATATATTTATCATTATTAGATGCCATTGTAGTCAGAGTGAAACAAACTAAAATTATTGAATATATATATATATATAAATATGAATTGAAATATTGTTATATTAAAGTATATAAAAAAAAACTGTAATAATGAACACTGGTACCAGATCATATTTATATATACCAGTCATTATGTATTTATCAAATTTTATTTTACAAGCTGATTTTAAACAAAATTTTACATCAAACTATACAACTTTCTGAGGATAAAGACACGTGACTATTAAAGAGATGATCTTACCACAGTGTCTCCAGTTTACAGCGAGGATCCTCCAGTACAGCAGACAGCAGCGTGACTCCAGAATCTAGTAGTTTATTCAGATCCAGATCCAGGTGTCTCAGGTGTGAGGGGTTTGATCTCAGAGCTGAAGCCAGAGCAGCACAACCTTCATCTGTGACGCCACAATCTCTCAACCTGTAGAGAACAATCACACACTCTTCACTCTCTCAGATCAGATCAGATCAGATCAACAGGTACAAATCACAATCCTACACAGACTAGTAAATATATCTACATTTCCATTGGAGTTTTATCACAGTTGTGAAAATGATAAAGAAATTAAAAAAGCTTTCAACACATGTGCTTCAAAATCTCTATTTATATTGGAAGTTTAATAATAACAGAGGCACAGAGGAAAGATGATCTTCATTTGTCATGTTTGTTAATCACAGTATGATCCACTGATACTGTGGTACAGGATGAAACAAAATTGCCTTTAATAATAATAATAATAATATGAATAATAATTTTCATTTCAGAACAAGTACAAAAATAAGTGAAAAGAGCAGCAGGGAAAGGAGTATTAATCAAAGTACCAGAAGCAACTAAACCTCCAGTCAACAGCTGCTGGGACAAACTCACAAACTCTCACACACACACGCACACACTCACACACATGTTTGTTTTTTGGTTTACGGGGACTCTCCATAGGCGTAATGGTTTTTATACTGTACAATCTGTATGTGCTATTGCCCTACACCTACCCTACACCTAAACTTAGCCCTCACAGGAGATTGTGTGCATTTTTAGATTTTCAAAAAAACACCATTTAGTATGTTTTTTAAGCCTTTTGAATTACGGGGACATAGGCAGTGTCCTCATAAACCACCTTCAAATTGTAATACCTCTGTCATACCCATGTTATTAAACAAATTTTGTCCCCGTAAACCACAAAAACCAGTACACTCTCTCTCACACACACACACACACACACTCACACACTCACTCACAGACACACACACACACTCACTCACTCACTCACTCACTCACTCACTCACTCACTCACTCACTCACTCACACACACACTCACTCACGCACACACATACACTCACTCACGCACACACACACTCACTCACGCACACACACACACACACTCACTCACGCACACACATACACTCACTCACTCACTCACTCACACACGCACACACATGCACACACTCACTCACACACACACACTCAATCACACACGCACACACTCACGCACACACATGCACACACTCACTCACTCACTCACTCACTCACTCACACACGCACACACTCACTCACACACACACGCACTCAATCACACACGCACACACTCACGCACACACTCACTCACACACACACGCACTCAATCACACACACACTCACACACTCACGCACACACATACACTCACTCACGCACACACACACACACTCACTCACTCACTCACACACACACTCACGCACACACATACACTCACTCACGCACACACACACTCACTCACTCACTCACTCACTCACACACACACACACACACACTCACTCACTCACTCACTCACTCACTCACACACACACTCACACACACACACTCACTCACACACACACTCACTCACACACACACTCACTCACTCACTCACTCACTCACTCACTCACTCACTCACACACGCACACACATGCACACACTCACTCACACACACACGCACTCAATCACACACGCACACACTCACGCACACACTCACTCACACACTCACTCGCTCGCTCGCACACACACTCACACACTCACGCACACACATACACTCACTCACGCACACACACACACACTCACTCACTCACTCACACACACACTCACGCACACACATACACTCACTCACGCACACACACACTCACTCACTCACTCACTCACTCACACACACACACACACACACACTCACTCACTCACTCACTCACACACACACTCACACACACACTCACTCACACACACACTCACTCACACACACACTCACTCACTCACTCACTCACTCACGCACACACATACACTCACTCACGCACACACTCACACACGCACACACACACACACACTCACTCACGCACACACACTCACGCACACACATACACTCACTCACTCACGCACACACATACACTCACTCACTCACTCACTCACGCACACACATACACTCACTCACTCACTCACTCACGCACACACACACTCACTCACTCACTCACTCACTCACACACTCACTCACGCACACACATACACTCACTCACGCACACACATACACTCACTCACTCACTCACGCACACACACTCACTCACTCACTCACGCACACACATACACTCACTCACGCACACACACACTCACTCACTCACTCACGCACACACACACACACACACACACACACACACACACACTCACTCACGCACACTCACACTCTCTCACGCACACTCACACTCTCTCACGCACACACACTCACTCACTCACTCACGCACACACACACACACACACACACACACACACACGTACTCACTCACACACTCACACACTAGTGTTGCTTTCGTCAACGAAAATTATGATGAAATATCGTGGTCAACGAACCTTTATCACGTGACGAAAACGAGACGAGACACAGCGTAAATGCTGGTCATGTGACGATGACTATAATTAAATGTATAATGCAATATCGTTGACGAATAAAAACAAGACTAAATGTGGTTTACAAAATAAAAACTATGTTAAAATGTCTCTTCATTTTCGTTGACCAAAACGAGACGAAACAAAATGTTCTAACGTTATTTCGTCTCGTTTAGTGTCGTGTGTCTCACTCATGGTCTCACTTCAGGATTGCCAGGTTTTCACAACAAAACTAGCCCAATCGCATTTCGAGGGGGGTTCCCCGGTAAAGTTCGCATTCCAGGGGCTAAATATCACGTTATTGGGGTCACACAGTTAAGTCTGACACAGAGAAAGGGACCGATGGCCGGCTTCTTCTGACTTCAGTTTACAATCAATACAAGTAACAGACACACATTTTATTTGCACTTTTTAGTATGTTATTGTAGCTCGAGCATTCAAGCACCTTGTTTCTCTTTGTTAAACTTGAATGTATATATATATTTTTTCTGGCATTGTCATGTGATGCTATTTTATTTATTGTTTCTATTTATTTAAATTTATGTGTGTGTCCTTCTAATATGTTTGGTTGGTAAAATAAATGTTGTAAATTCAAATCAGAGTGTCTTTGGATGTATTCTTGAGTCTATAAGTTAACAATAATATAATAAGATAACCTTGTTTGAAATGGGTTTGGCTAAAAGAAAATGTTGGTTTCGTCTATACTACTAGGTACTTATACTATATTGACTGGGTTAAATAGAATTGCATTACTAAAAAGAGACTAAAATACAATTTTCATTGACTAAAACTAGACTAAATGTCATCAGTTTTCGTCGACTAAAACTAGACGAAAATAGTCATGAATAATTCTGACTAAAATAAGACTAAAATGCTCAGACTTTTAGTTGACTGAAACTTGACTAGACTAAAAAGAGTATGAACGTGACTAAAACTAATAAAAACTAAAATGACAGCTTCACACAAAGACTAGAATAAAACTAAAATTAAAACAGGCCGCCAAAAACAACACTAACACACACACGCAGCCAGGGCCGTTGCTAGTGGGGTGAAAGATGGTGACAATTCTAGGGGCCCCCACCACCCAGGGGGCCCCACAAAATCCAGGAATTATACTTTATAGGCCCATGTTCTGTGAATAATTATAATATTTTATTAGTTGTATAACTGAGATATTATGAAAACCACAAAAAAGCATTCAATTTGGTTCCATGCTTGTATATTGTACAGTATATGATATGTGTGTGTGTGGGGGGGCCCACATCAATATTTTTTCAGGGGGCCCCCAATCCTCTAGCTACGGCCCTGCACGCAGCCACTCGCTCACTCATTCACACACACACACACACACACACACACGCAGCCACTCGCTCACTCATTCACACACACACACTCTCACTCACTCACTCACGCACTCACATGCACACACAACACACACACACACTCACTCATGCAGTCGCACGCACGCACACACACACACACTCACATAGAAACACACACACACTCACGCACGCACTCACATGCACACACAACACACACACACACACACACACACACTCACTCATGCAGTCGCACGCACACACACACACACACACACACTCACATAGAAACACACACACACTCACTCACTCACTCACGCACACTCACTCACTCACGCACACACACGCACTCTCACACACACACACACACACACTCACTCACTCACACACACACACACACACACACTCTCACACACACTCACTCACTCACACACACACACACACACTCACTCACTCACTCACTCACACACACACACACACTCACTCACTCACACACACACACTCACTCACTCACACACACACACACACTCACTCACTCACACACACACACGCACTCTCACACACAAATTAATGTGAAAATTACACTCCGCAAAAAATAAAAGTCTGTGGCATCCAACCTGTTGTTCTTAACACGAAAAACAGCAATAACACGTAGGCTTATAGATATTTTTTAGACTCTAATTGATCGATTTCATGAGACATTCATTTGTATAAATTGTTCTGATTTTTTTTTAATATGCATTCAAATATTTATTCATGTTTATACCGTGATGCAAATATTAAAGGGGAAAATATCATTGATTCACATGCAGCTTGAACTGAGACGAATGTATTTACCTCAATACAAATAAAAGAGCGCAAAACACATTTATTGTTTGTATTTGATCTTAAAATTTACAGAAAGATGAGACTTTGTGTTATAATAAAAAAACACAAAGCTTATTGTGATTATTGGGTGGCTTGCGTGCAATGAATGGACTTAAAGACGTTAAATATTATTTCCAAGCATTTATACCGTAATTAAAACAGCTTGTGAATAGTCACGTAACGGAATTTACATCAAAAAAATCAACAAGTTATGCGAGTTGGAGCCCATATCATTTGGGGGGGCCAGTACAATTTTTTTGCATATGGGCCCGAGGCTGACTTGCTACACCACTGATGAGCGCTATAGAGAGCAGAGCAGACGGCTCCTTATGCTTTCCTTTTTTTTTTTTTTTTTTTGGCCTGTCAGTAACACAGATAACACATGACAGTACGTATGTGTAGCTATATTATCATCATTCACAGCCTTTTTTTTTTTTTTTTTTTTTTTTTTTTTTTTAAATCAATTTAATTTTATATACCCTTTTATTTAACCACACTATGACAGACAAGCCCGGGGGACAGAGAAAACAAGAGAGAGAAAGAAAAAAGAGAGAAAAAAGAGAAAAAAAA
Organism: Schizothorax lantsangensis; assembly: GCA_027422415.1. NCBI lineage: Eukaryota > Metazoa > Chordata > Actinopteri > Cypriniformes > Cyprinidae > Schizothorax > Schizothorax lantsangensis. The sequence goes on along the minus strand of CM049861.1, from coordinate 28,425,270 downwards.
AACAAAAAAAAAAAAGAAAAAAAAAAAAAAAAAAAAAAAAAAAAAAAACAAAAACAAAAAAAAACAGACAATTTGCTTCGATACCTGCTGACAAAAAGAGAAAACAACAGAAGACACAACATCATAGAGACTGCAGCAACAACCAACATCTGTATGAATCACAATAAATTCTAAATGTTAAATGTTATTGAGCAGCACACATAACTAATATTACAAAATAAGTTTTGAAGCAACAGCAGATCAAGACAAAGCGTGTTTGTGAGCACCTGTTTTTACACCAATGTGACTGCTTGAGTGTACACCTGTGTGTGTGAGCGCGCTTGTGTTCATAAGGTTCCTCCATGTAAATGTTTAATAGTGTGTGTGGGGCACAACAGTCCCATCCCGCAAGGCATGAAGCAGGCGCGGAAAAGACTCGGGCCCCAAACATCCGGGGGCCCCCCAGGGCACGGCACTCCCAGGAGAACCACCGCAGGGATAACCGCCGCCTCCACCCAGAAAAGGGCAGAGGAGAGCCCGAAGGCGGCACCTCCGACAGTCACATTGCAGACGCCCCAGGGTTCCGTGGCGGCAAGCCCGCAGGCTCCACCGGTAGCCGACCACACCAGGGCAGACCGGGCCCTGGGCCCGGAGATCCAAAGGCCCCCCACCCCCCAATCGGGGCCCAGCAAGGCCAGCAGGGCCAGGCCCCGCCAAGCGACCGCCGAAAGCGGGCCGGCGCCCACCCGAGCATCCTGCCCCGGCGCGAGAAACCACCAACGCACCGGCGACATCCTCCACCGGCAGTGCATGGTGGTGGGGTAGGGGTCGGCTGAGATGATGAGTGAGGCGGAGTCTAATGCCCGACCTGACACATAGACGTAGACGAACAATGTCCTTATGCTTTCGAATCGCTCTCGCACCTACCTTGGTATCTTTTTCGATCGATGCGCAGCGACGTTTCAAGTCAAACGAACTAACAAATACGTGTGAATATTTGTATCGCTTTGATCATTCTCTGTAGATCTCACCTTCTCACGCGCAGCACCACGATTGGGAGATTATGTACAATACCTGCATGTTATTGGTCAAACTACTTTGGATGTTTTAGGCAATATTAAAATCCTGGCCAGGACGTGTCCCGTATGAACGGCACATGTGGCCACCCTAATTTTAATAGACTGAATCATGCAGTGAAAGAAGGCACGTATGCATAATGCGTAAACACTAGCTTAACCTGTGGTAACTTATTCATTCTCTGCCAGCAGGTGAGTAATTTACTTAAGCTTGTGCGTAAGTTTGACAGAAATATAACGGTTTTCCCGGTAAAGGCAGTACAGCGCAGCACCGGACTTTAAACTTGCAGCGCTCATGTTTATGAAATCATAGCCTTTTGAAGATTAAACGTCACATTCAGCCATTATTGCAATTCTGGTCTTTCCGTCCCCAAATTTAAGACCTCTTGAAATCATAATTAAGACTTTCTTGTACAATTTAAGACTTTTTAAGACCCCGCGGAAACCCTGAAATGTTGTTGTTTCTGGGTAAATTACGTGATCCCGCTGCAAGCACGTCCGTTACTAGGCAACATGGACACACACACACACACACACACACACAGAGTGTAAGTTGGGAGAGCAAGATAGGTAACCTCTTCATTTTTTTTTAGCATTTTGATTTTACGATTCCTGGACAAAATCACTTGTGATCAAGATGGTGAGGGATGATGTTGGGGAACATAGTCAAATTTGTGCTAAATTGTTATTGATGCAGTAAAAAACTCACCAACTTCTTAGCTTTGGCTACCTGAAGGAAAGGACTAGAGACTACATCTGTTAAAGCAAAGCGCTCTGGCTATCATTTCAGTAATGGTTTATATTCTGGCAATGCGTAGATTAATCATTGCATTTCAAAGATGTCAGGGAAAAAGCAAAAGAGTATTATTCCATTGACACACACGCTCAGGGAAAGGTCTGCAATCCTGCTGTATGTGTTCAGTATGTATATTGAGCACTGCTGTTCAGTTGACTTGTTTGGGGACACATTTATTTATTTGTTTTTTGATACATTCATTTTTTGAAATATATACAACAAATTATTTTATTTGAATGAATTTGTCTTTTATCAGATTTACCAATTGTTATTATTTCTATTTGTGCTGGTGAATTATGAACAATATGTGAAATTGAACTGCTAACAAAAGCTGGAGAGAATTGTGTGGGGCCGAGGGTCCGCTGCTGCAAATATCTGAGTGTCTCCTCCTCTAACAGATGCAATCTCTCTCCAAACGTTTGATATAACTTTGATATAACAGAGCGTAAAAGTGGATTTCTTGTCCTGTGGCCCCCTCTATAGGACAGCATTAGTATAACAGCTAAATCTATCAGATTTTTTGATCGCAATTTATACTAAAATCGTAAATCGGATCAGTTAGAAAAGATATAGCACACAAAGTAAGAACAGTATTCCATACCATCTCAGTGTGGTATGGAAACAGCTCCAGCCAAGATTGCAAGGCCTTGCAGAGAGTTGTGCGCTTAGCTGAGCGTATCTCTGGGTCTGCTCTCCCCTCTCTGCAGGACATCTACATCAAACGCTGCAGAAGCAGAGCTGCCAAAATCACCAAGGACTCAAATCACCCTGGAAACTGTCTATTCACTATGCTGCCATCTGGTAAGCGCTTCCGCTGCCTGATGGCAAAAACTGAGAGCCTTAGGAGGAGCTTCTTCCCCCAGGCCATCAGGCTACTAAACTCAAACTCGGTCTCATAACATCAACATGACTCCATTTACTAATCACTAATAATCAGTAAGTTATTAATAATTTTTCTACCATTCGTTTTGCTGCTATGTAAATACCCTGTACAACCTGTTTGCACATCTTCTTGCACATTCCTTCTTATATTATTATTTATTAAGTCTACAGTATACTGTCCTGCACACCTTTTTTTGTTGCACATTTTATTTTATATATTATTCTTTTTATTTTTTATTTTCTATTTCATTCATTTTTTTTATATTTATGTATATTCTTTGTGATTGTATTCCATATAATTGCACTGTCCATGGAGCGGACCTGACTAACATTTCACTGCTGGTTATACTCTGTATAATTGTGTATGTGACAAATAAAAATCTTGAATCTTGAATCTTTAATCTTGAATCAATTACCACCGAGCCAGAATAACCATCTTTTGGAGTTCATCACCCTTTAAACCCAGAAGAACTTGAAGAACTCCAACACCACCAATCCTTCAAACCATCAGAACTTTCATCTGAGACTGCATCCGGACACAAAGGAAATGCAAGTATAGCACATTTAACTACACGAAACAGAGGTTTAGTTTAAGTTATAGACCCCCGTTATAAACGGCGCTGATGGTTTTATTCAGGTGGTTAACTGACTCTTTTCATAGCTTCATTCTCTGGTTTCCTGATGGTTTCATCCATCAACTCTCATTTGCCCTTTCCCCATGTATGAGTGATTGTATGCTTGTTTGTTTGTTTGATAGACTAGTTTGCGTTAGTGTTTAGTTAATAAAACTATTGTGCACAAATTACATGAGTTTCTGATTCTGCCTTGCAATTTAATGTCCCTTTATGATTTTTGATCCTTACTACATGCTCTAATGTATTAATACTTAGGAAAGTATTTTCTGTGGCCAAGAAAATATCCTTTCTTAAAGTTGCTATGAACTTACACTGAATGTTGGCTGGACGAACAGATTAGTTGATGGCAATTTATTTCTGCTACAGTTATTACTGTCAGCCAATATAAATAATTGTAATTAATCATAATTAATTGTAATTATTTATATACAATTCACTTTTGATTATAAATTGCTACACTAGTAATTTTTTTTTAACTTTTTAAATTAATTTATGAAGTGGTAGATTGGTCTTATTTGTATCGGAAAAGTAAGACTGATTACCCATTTGGCAGCTGCTAGTTGGTCAAACTAGTTCTTAAGACACAGTCTTAACATGGTGGCTAAGTTTATGCAACTGGCCCCTGATGGAGGGAAAGGAGACGTTATGTCGTGACGACATTATGGGTTTACTCGGGAGCCCCAATCATCTCTAAGTTTAAGATAAAATGTAGAGTGTAGAGTAGTGCTTGTTTGGCGTTTCTACGATCACAAATGCAGACATGGTGTTATGTTTACGCGGCGCGGTGCAACGCATAAAAAGACCATATGAGTCATTATAATCAGTAATTATGTCCTCACTGAATGCAACAAATGGGACACGGCATCACAACATGGTAAGGGGCGTAACATTTCTGTCACACGCTTGAGGTATTCGGCCAATCACAATGCACCGGATAGCTGGTCAATCAGAGCACACCTCGCTTCTCAGAACGGTGAGCTTTGTAAAAATTGGCACGTTTCAAAAAGGCGGAGCGTAGAGGAGCAACAATAATGTACAGTATGTGGAAAATAATGTTTTTTGAACCTCGAACCACGTAAATATTGTGTTACACCAAATACACAAAATAATGTTATTTTTAGCAACATCATATGACCCCTTTAATTTTCTCCAAAACTATACAGTAAAATGACTTGAAAATTAATACAGTAATAGTTAGTGTCACTCTGAATATATATCAATTGACAAAATGAGCTAACCTATAAAGGAACACGTTTTATGAGTGTTTGAATATACGGAAGTAATCCAAGTGCTAGTACACATTTGTTTAGGGTGTTTTGCTTTTAATTTTCTCAAACTATAGAGTAAAATGACTTGAAAATGAATACAGTAATAGTCAGGGTCACTCTGAATGTATATCAATTGACAGAATGAGCTAACCTATAAAGGAACACTTTTTATGAGTGTTGGAAAATGGGACACAGTGCAAGTGCTATGACGCATTTTGTTGTTTGGGGTGATTTTGCTTTTAGTTTTCTCCAAACGTATACAGTAAAATGACTTGATAATTAATACAGTAATAGTCATGGTCACTCTGAATATATATCAATTGAAATATTGAGCTAACCTATAAAGGAACACGTTTTATGAGTGTTGGAAAATGGGACACAGTGCAAGTGCTATGACGCATTTTGTTGTTTGGGGTGATTTTGCTTTAAATGTTCTCCAAACGTATACAGTAAAATGACTTGATAATTAAAACAGTAATAGTCAGGGTCACTCTAAATGTATATCAATTGACAGAATGAGCTAACCTATAAAGGAACACTTTTTATGAGTGTTGGAAAATAGGACACAGTGCAAGTGCTATGATGCATTTTGTTGTTTGGGGTGATTTTGCTTTTAATTTTCTCCAAAACTATACAGTAAAATGACTTGACAATTAATACAGTAATAGCCAGGGGAACTCTGAATATATATCAATTGAAATATTGAGCTAACCTATAAAGGAACACGTTTTATGAGTGTTTGAAAATGGGACACAGTGCAAGTGCTATGACGCATTTTGTTGTTTGGGGTGATTTTGCTTTAAATTTTCTCCAAACGTATACAGTAAAATAACTTGATAATTAAAACAGTAATAGTCAGGGTCACTCTGAATGTATATCAATTGACAGAATGAGCTAACCTATAAAGGAACACGTTTTATGAGTGTTGGAAAATGGGACACAGTGCAAGTGCTATGACGCATTTTGTTGTTTGGGGTGATTTTGCTTTTAATTTTCTCCAATACTAAACAGTAAAATGACTTGACAATTAATACAGTAATAGTCAGGGTCACTCTGAATATATATCAATTGAAATATTGAGCTAACCTATAAACGAACACTTTTTATGAGTGTTGGAAAATAGGACACAGTGCAAGTGCTATGATGCATTTTGTTGTTTGGGGTGATTTTGCTTTTAATTTTCTCCAAAACTATACAGTAAAATGACTTGACAATTAATACAGTAATAGCCAGGGGAACTCTGAATATATATCAATTGAAATATTGAGCTAACCTATAAAGGAACACGTTTTATGAGTGTTTGAAAATGGGACACAGTGCAAGTGCTATGACGCATTTTGTTGTTTGGGGTGATTTTGCTTTAAATTTTCTCCAAACGTATACAGTAAAATAACTTGATAATTAAAACAGTAATAGTCAGGGTCACTCTGAATGTATATCAATTGACAGAATGAGCTAACCTATAAAGGAACACGTTTTATGAGTGTTGGAAAATGGGACACAGTGCAAGTGCTATGACGCATTTTGTTGTTTGGGGTGATTTTGCTTTTAATTTTCTCCAATACTAAACAGTAAAATGACTTGACAATTAATACAGTAATAGTCAGGGTCACTCTGAATATATATCAATTGAAATATTGAGCTAACCTATAAACGAACACGTTTTATGAGTGTTTGAAAATGGGACACAGTGCAAGTGCTATGACGCATTTTGTTGTTTGGGGTGATTTTGCTTTTAATTTTCTGCAATACTAAACAGTAAAATGACTTGACAATTAATACAGTAATAGTCAGGGTCACTCTGAATAAATATCAATTGACAGAATGAGCTAACCTATAAAGGAACACTTTATGAGTGTTTGAAAGTGAAAATGATAATATATATACATACATAACATATATATATATATATATATATATATATACAGTATATATATATATATATGTATATATGTATACATACACACACACACGCACACAAACATTAAAATTAAGAAATAACAATGAATAAAAAACATTAATATTCACATTTATTAACATTAATATGATAATTAATGTACAATACAAACGTTTATGTACAAAAATAATGTATTTACAAACATTAAAATCAAAAATAAAAGTAAAAAAAAGCAAAAGTGTAAAGGAAACGCCGGTATGACAGCTTCTTTACATCCATTTAGACCGCTCTCAGCACCCGTACCGTAAGTGCACGATTAGACGCGCAGCTTAAATAAAAGTGCGGCTGGCTTGACCGCAGTCTCCTCTGCAATTACTTCCACGCGCCTGGTAATTGTTCTCCGCGATAAGCTCATTTTCTCAAACTGACTTTTAGAACCAGGACAAAGTATGTCAGCAGTCTCCACCATACAGTCTTTCACAAATTCCCCATCCGAAAAAGGCTTGCTGTGCTTTGCAATTTTATGTGCCACTAACGTTACATAACTAGCTTTCGTTACAGATTCTTGAATAGAGCACTGCTTCGTAAATGTATTTTGCTGTGCTTTTAAGTTTGTGGCAAGTTTTAAAGCCTTGTTTGCCTTTTCTGCAGGTGACAGGTTGACAGCATAATTCGAATGCTTGCTTGAAAAATGATGACTGAGGTTGTAGTCTTTAAAAACCGCAATACTTTCTTGGCATATTAGACATACCGCCTTCTGTCCGATATTGGTGAAGAAGTATTTTGTTGTCCATTCTTCCTTGAACACACGACATTCAGAGTCCAATTTTCTTTTTTTCGCCACACTCATTTTCACTCATTAACGTCCGAGTTACTGCCAAGTGCATTCTAATTCTACTGTAGGCGCTAACTGTACCACGTGCTATACTGCCATCAAATGGCGTTCGCTTGTATTGCATCAAATTTGCAATTCTGAACCAAAACCGTTACTCAAATGTAGCATTTTTAAAAACTCCCTCGCGGGCCGGATGAAAGTGTTCAGCGGGCCGGGCAGTAGTTTGCCCCCCTCTGGTCTAATGAGTCAAACTGTTCCTTTAAGTAGCCGGGCCTCTGCATGCAGAATCCCGCGCAGTTTTAGCACACTTTTGATTAATCAAGGCACGAGTGACGGCGAGAATCAGTTTTAATTTAAGTATTATAAATTAAGTAGTATGTTAATTATGTATTAATCAAATTATATAAGTATGGTGGATGAAAACCAATTCAGAAGAAGAATACATGAAATAAGAGACCGAATGAATGCTCAGTTTCATCGACTTCTTAATGAAGACCCCCCAGAAGAGGAGCAGACAGCTCTACTGGAAAGGTAGGCCTATTTAAGGTTGGATACGTATTTGGATATTTTGAAATATTGTAAAATCTTTTAGCCAGTTATCTTAATAAATTCAGATTATTGCATTACAAAACTTCTAAATTAATTGTTTGTTCAACAATGTTAATAATTATTATTGAACAAGTAGTTATGAAATGTCAATTGCACAGAGAAATTTTTCACAGAGATTTTCATGAGCCATAGTGCAGAACCTTTGCTAGAAATGTTTGGGTAAAACCACTTCTATATTATACTGTAGGCTATATGATTGCTGTAGCGGCCATTGGTGCTTCTGAGCCGACAGAGGGCAAACAATGAATAACAAAAAATACACCTATTTTCTGAGGTAAGCCACTTTCTGATTTTCTACAAACTATGTTTAAAAAATATAGGAGCCTATATGACAGTGACAAGACAGGCTGACAACAGAGATTGTAATATAATAAAACATATTCTGACAGAATTGGGTCAAAAAAGAGTTTTACTGATTGGAAAAAGTATTTTCTGAAGTAATTTTTTAACTTATTTCAAATTACATTAATGATTTTTAAAAGATTATGAAGAAATGACATTATAATAAAACATATTCTGACAGGAATTTGGACACAGGTGAAGTAGTTGTATTATTTGCATACTGAATTGCCACTGGTCTTCTGTCCTTCACTTTCACGTCTGATGCTAACTGAATCAATGTGTATTTTCTCTTACCCTCCAGAATGTCAGCTGCAAGCTCGCCATATAACCGGCCTGCGTCCACCTGGCTCTTCTGCGTGGCCAACAGGACAAACCGCAGGGCAAAAACCCATGAGGTGTCCAAAAAAATATTAATATTGCATCTTTCAAAACTACCTCAATAAGCGCACTCACCAATGGTGAAAGAGCCTTAATTGCTCCAGTAGATGGCAACACTCCACAATTTGAACCAGGGGTGGCCTATATAATAAAAAACTACACCTTGTCCACAAAATTTGGTCGGGAGTGCATGTTTTTGGGTCCTCGCTCCAAAAAATGTAAAACCGCTCCCTTTGAGTTGCCTAAGGAAGCAGAAAAGAGAGCTAAAGACCTCCTCAATCCACCAACGGTACTGATGACTGGGGAAGAGGAGGACCTATTCACAAGGGGAGGATACATCTTCCTAGAAAGAGAAATCAAAAGAGTGAGTAAATTCATTTAATAAAATTTAATAAATTACATTTAATAATTAAATACTTTTGTTTTTAAGAGTTTTTCCCTAAATTAAAATTATATAACCACATTTTTGCTAATTTGCTTTCATTATTTCAAAACTCACATGACTGTCTTTCTCCCACTTAATCAATAAATCTTAATGTAATCTCTTTAAGCAATAACAATTATAATATTTGTTTCCTTCTATTCTCTCAAAAATGGTATAATATGAAGATCTCAGTCATCATTTTTATTGTATTTTTGTTTCATAAATAAGTGAAAGGTGACTAAAGCTTTTATACATACAGGTTGAATTATGATAATGTTTTGTTTATTCTGATTCACAGCCAATGTCACTTAAATAATGTGTAAGCACTAGTATTTGTATTCACTTGCAGAGCATTTTGCAAAGATCTTAGCATTGTGAACTTGTAGCTGCAGGTACTCAGGATGACACGGTGTGCCGACGGAGAGGTCCTCATCAAGGACTTGTCTTTGAGGTGCGTCCAGAAGGTTTTTGAGGTGTCCCTCTGGCGTGACGAGGCTCTGATTGATCTTGTCACGAATCCTGGCCATGAACTTCCATTAACTCACCACCAGAGGTCACTCGCTCACCACATGGACTCTTGCACTACACTACTGTTGCACATCACCTAAGACTACATTTCCCATAATCCATTGCACTGATGACACAGCTGATTGCACTGATTACACAGCTTACTTAAACCATGGACTTCTTCTTCCACTCTGCCGAGTATTGTATAGCGTATATCACTCTCCTAGCGATAGCTACTCTACGGAGCCCACTCAGTTGTCATAGTCTTGCCTAGCCTTGTGTGTTTTCTAGTGTTTTGATTCTTGCCCGTGTTTCCTGGATTAACCCTTTGCCTTGCCATTCGGACTCTGTTTGCACCTCTCTTGGACTATTGCTTGTGTACCTGGATTATCTCTCTGCCTTGCCCTGTTGGATATTGTTCGCCGATTGTCGACCCACGCTTTCCCTAGGATTACTCTGTGTCTTGATTGACCCTGCCTGTGTTTTTGACTAGGTTTATTAATAAAAGGTTGCACATGGATCCGCACGACTCGCGTCTCGTTGACCCCGTTACAGATCTCAGCTTGGGAGCAAAGATAAAATAATAAGATCATTAATCAATTCCAATTTAAACATTGAATTACTAGTCGCCAACTAAGAGTAACATTTTCTCTCTCTTACTTTTTTATAAACATAAACATTGAATTGTAATATCTTATTTCAACAAATAATACATGATAACTGTGTATATTGAGTTAATACAGTAATTCATTACATAACATTAATTCATGTAGAATACATTATAACAGTTTATACAATACTTAAATAGAGAATTAATGTGTGCATACAATAACAACTAATAATAATTATCTTTTAATTTTTTTACTTGTCAGTTTAAAATGACCTCTAAATAAAAGAAAGTGCCGGAGACACCTGCTGATCAAAACAGGTGTGTGCCATTTAACAGCCCACATTAGGGACTGATTATGTTTTAAGGACAATTTTTATAATTACCTGATTAAATATGCTGTCCTTTCTGTCAAAGAGTTAAATTTAACCAAATCTAAAACGTTTACAAAAAAATATACATATTATAAAATAAAAAAGTGGAATTCATTACAGCGTAGGGCTTCAATATTACAGAAAAGAAACATTATTATTGTGGATTACTGCTCATGATATTGTATATGAAACAAAATAATACATTAATCGTTTTAAGGTCATTCTTGTATGCATGCACAGTCAATAACCGTTCATGAATTAGTTAACTGCTTCCACGCAGACATTTGTATTTTAGTAACAAAAGCATAACGATTATAAATTAATATCTTACATCGTATCTGCTCTTAAAGAGAGATTTCACAGTTTGTCGAGCACTGAGCACGTGGCGTGAACGCAGGAAAAACTCCCGCGAATCAAACTTTAGTTCTAATAATAATATAATATAATAATACTAATCATAAATAGTATTTATTATGTCTATGGTTGTGGCTAGAAGGGATACGTATCCGACCGGAAACTGACAATTAATTTAATTTTCAACTTATTAGATTTTATTAACGTCTACACCTACCCCAACCCCTTACAAAAATGCAAAAATAGTAATTATTGTTGTACAGTGCGACAAAAATTATGCTGTACTGACATGCGCATGCGCAGTAGCGCCATACGTATCCTAGCCATGATCATAGCCTTCACCAAAAGAACCGAATGAGCCGGTTCCAGCATCTGTCGAAGTTTGCCGAGGCTTACCGAAGATTCTTATGATACTGTGCCATGTGCAAGCCTGAGGCACATACTGTAAATATGCTTGTTATGATTATTGTTAGAAATTAACATTTAATTAAAACCTGCAAAAACTCTAAATCAATTTCACTACAGTTTATTGTGCATGCATATTATTTTTTAAGTTGTTTAAGAGAAATCAATGACTTTATAAGACTGTTTTATTCCAGGTGCGAAACGTTTAGAAATCTTAATATTGGTGATCCACGAATGAAACTCTGACCACAAACACCATTAACTGAAGTGAATTAAAGGACATTTATATCAAATTCAAAATTGCTTTATTGGCATGACTGTAAAAAACACAATATTGCCAAAGCTTGGAATATACCTGTAAGTGCAGAAATATAATAATAACAATGAAACATTATAACAATTTAAACTTAAATAAACTAATTAGAACATATGTGATCATTTCAGGGTCACTGTGGTAGACAGTAGAGAAACACACTGAGGTCAGACATTACACATATTATACACATTCACCTTGCTAATCATGCTAGCAATATGCTGGTAACAGGCTAATCATGCTAGAAACATGTTATCAACATCTATCTAATCTATCTAAATGTTCAAAGCTTTTACAACTGCTTTAAACTTTCATGCTAGGCTTAATGGCAAAATCTCTAGTAGCTGTAATACATCTAGAATCTCGCTGTGAGCCTAATAAAACCTTTAGAATGTAGAAATGTTAGGAATGCAGATGTGTTTTTAAATGATTTTGTTTTCTAAAACGTTGTTCGTTGAATTAATAATTTGTCATCGTTAACGTTTTTCACTCTGTGTGGAGTTTAAAGACGCTCTCTTACGTCATCGCTCACGTCACAATTAACAAGTGAAAGTAAAAGTACATTTGAAGTGTCGCCATTTTAACAGCCAGAAGCGATTCTATACGGATTCTATAAGTGTTTCATAGGAACCTTTATAAAAGATAAGCCAAGGATTTACGTGTAGAAGCCGGTGGAGTTTGTGAATCCGTATGAAGGATAATTAAATGTTGATGAAGGTGCAGGTGACTTCTGTATTCATAATTACTCTGAAGGACGTAGTAGTTCTTTGATACGTGTTTGGTATTTTATTTTAAGCAAATGAAGGTGGTTTCATTGGTGTTTGGTGCTGTCTGTGGTGGTTTATTTTATCATTTGTTAACACAACTAACTGTATTTGAGTGAACACGTCTCATGATCTGTTTCTCTCAAGATCAGTTCAGATGAATTATTGTGTTTGTTTGTCATTTCAATCAGAGTCAGTGCTGAACATCAGATTCTGCTTCATCATGGATGACACACAAACATCCAGAGATGTAGATTTATCTCCAGGATGCAGGTACTTTGAATAAACGCTGAATTAAATCACCATTTTAATGATAGTAAATGGGAGTCTCCATCATGCTTTTTATGTCTCTATATTTTTAAGATAAAATGTTATTTAAACAAAAAGACCATAAAGCCTCCTCATGAAGTGCTCTTTGATGAAAATACTTAATTTATGATTATCATCATAAAGGATTAAATGTGTTTGTTATAGTTCAGTTGATCAGAAGAGATCAGAACCAGAGTCCAGCTGTGTGTCTATGAGGAGTGACGGGTCTATGGATCATCCAAAGCATTTTAAGAGTGGAGATACACAGACTGATCTCAGGTATAATAGTTCTCTAAAAATATTATTATGGCATTTTATAGTATCAGAATAGTGTTCATAGTATTTTCTAAAGTTTGAAAAATTATTTTTGTATAGTGTTTATAGGCATTTCTTCATCTTTATCTGAAATTTTAAGATGCAGTATGTAATGTTGGTCACATATTTGTGAAAGCACTCAGTTCAATAAAAGATTTTAGGAATAAATTAAATGATCATGAAGAGCTCTTGATTGTTTGAATAATGTATGTACTTTGTTAAGTATGGTAATTCAGATGATTCACTTTAATCTCTCTGTTATAGTTCAGTTCATCAGAAGAGATCCAGCTGTGTGTCTATGAGGAGAGACGCGTCTATGAATCAGCCATTAGATTATAAGAGTGAAGATACAAAGGCTGATCCCAGGTCTAATATTTCTGTAAATTATCATTTATGATACAGAATACAGAAAATACATTGTTATCGTTAACTTATGTAATAATGCAGTATTTTAATTTTGCAGTCATGAAGTCCTCAACACGCTTAGATCAAATCTGCTGAAGAAGTTTGAGCGTCTGTATGAGGGAACAGCGACGCAGGGAAACACAACACTCCTGAATGAGATCTACACAGAGCTCTACATCACAGAGACTGAGAGTGGAGAGATCAGTAATGAGCATGAGGTGAGACAGATTGAGACACAATCCAGGAGAACAGCAACAGAGGACACAGCCATCAAATGCAATGCCATCTTTACACCTTTACCAGGACAATACAAACCCATCAGAACTGTGCTGACAAAGGGAGTCGCTGGCATTGGAAAAACAGTCTCTGTGCAGAAGTTCATCCTGGACTGGGCTGAAGGGAAAGAGAATCAGGACGTCCAGATCATATTTCCACTGCCTTTCAGAGAAATCAATCTAATGAAGGACAAAACACTCAGTCTTTCAGATCTTCTTCATATATTTTTCCCTGAAACTAAAGAAATGGAAATATCAACTCACAAATATAAAGTGTTGTTCATCTTTGATGGTCTGGATGAGTGTCGTCTCTCTCTGAACTTTAAGAGCAAAGTGAAACTGTGTAATATATCTGAATCAGCCTCAGTGGATGTGCTGCTGATGAACCTGATTGTGGGGAATCTGCTTCCCTCTGCTCTCATCTGGATCACCTCCAGACCAGCAGCAGCTGATCTCGTCCCCTCTGAGTGTGTCCATCGAGTGACAGAGGTACGAGGCTTCAATGAGCCACAGAAGCAGGAATACTTCAGGAAGAGAATCAGTGATCAGAGTCTGGCCAATACAATCATCTCACACCTGAAGTCATCAAGGAGCCTCTTCATCATGTGCCACATCCCAGTGTTCTGCTGGATCTCAGCCGCTGTTCTGGAGAAGATGTTGAGTCGAGCAGAGAGTGGAGAGATTCCCAAGACTCTCACTCAAATGTACACACACTTCCTGATCCTTCAGACCAACATCAAACATGAGAAGGACTATGAGAAGAAGGTGACAGATGAAGACATGATCCTCAAATTGGGGAAAGTGGCTTTTCAGCAGCTTGTGAAAGGTAATGTGATCTTCTATGAGGAAGATCTGAGAGAGTGTGGCATTGATGTGAGAGAAGCATCAGTGTACTCAGGATTGTGCACTCAGATCTTCAGAGAGGAGTTGGGCTTGTATCAGGGGAAAGTCTTCTGCTTTGTTCATCTTAGCATTCAGGAACATCTAGCAGCTCTATATGTGCACCTCCTCTGTACAAACCACAACAGAAATGTGTTTGAGCCAATCAAAATACAGAGTTGGTGGTCTAAAGTGAAGGACTGGTTTCGACTTGTTTTATTATCTGAGATGCATCAGAGAGCTGTGGGTGAGGCTCTACAGAGTAAAAATGGGCAACTGGATCTTTTCCTGCGGTTCCTTCTGGGTTTGTCAGTGGAGTCTAATCGGATTATCCTACAACAAATAATGAAGCTGAAAAGAAGCAGATCTGACAGCAATGAGAAAACAGTTGAGTACATCAAGAAGAAGATCAGGACCATTGACTCTCCAGAGAAATCCATCAATCTGTTCCACTGTCTGAATGAACTGGGTGATCATTCACTAGTGAAGGAAATACAACAGTATCTGAAATCTGGAACAATAAAGGAAACCAAACTCTCTTCATCTCAGTGGTCAGCTGTAGTTTTTGTGTTGCTGACATCAGAGAACAAACTGGATATGTTTGATATTAATAAATTTGTTGGAGAAAACAATAAAGCTGAAAAGCAGAAAGTTCTTCAGTATCTGCTGCCTGTGATTAAAGTTCAGTAAGTATTACTCAGAACAATCACTTTACTGTTAAAGCAAAGAACATCTAAATCTCATAATAATAGTATCAGTTAATGGAGCAATATGGAAGCATACTTGAAACACATACTTTAGTGACAACATTATAAATCTTCCCTGATGATTATTATTTTTAATTTCTGAAATTAATTATTTTCTAGTATTTAGCAGTTATTTTTTTAATACAAGCTGGGCTCTAAAGCACCAGTCAATGTCTTTAACATGTGGATTAGTTTGAAACCAACAAGTTTAATGTTATAAATGAGTTAGTACTTAAATGATGGGGATTTGATCCACGGTAAAGCTCTTTATTGCAAATTTGATTATTAACTTGTTTTATTATTAATAAAATGAATGACATTTGCTCTGTTGCACACTGACAGTTTGCTATCCTGAGTCCATATCATGTTCCACTTGTCTTTTTTCACCTTTTTTGTCTTTTATTTTAATTTGTTTAATAAGTTTTCATCTCTCTACAGTTTGAGTGATTGTGGCGTCACAGATAAAGATTGTGCTGCTCTGACTTCAATCCTGAGATCAAACCCCTCACAGCTGAGAGATCTGAATCTGTCTGATAAAGCAATCAGAGATCCGGGTGTGAAGCTACTCTCTGTTGTACTGGAGGATCCTCGATGTGAACTGGAGAAACTGTGGTAACATCATCCCTCTCACAGTCACACGTTATTGTCTTCTGTAAGACCTAAACCCTTTATGTAAATTTTAGAACTACAATTTAGAAAATCAGCTTTTAAAATGCTAAGTGGACTCACTATATCTCAGCACAAAAAAAATATTCTGATAACTGAAGATAAAGCATGAAAAAGGCATATTACATCATATAATTTAATTTAATGACAAAAACCGATAAAAACAAACAGATAATGTGGGCTTAAAAACTGCAGTGAGCTAAATGATTGATCCGTTCACTGTTTGTAGGGGTCTCCGCCGGTACTTATTTGACACAATAATGACTTTAAAGCAGTGATCCTCAAATCTGGCTCGCGAGATCCACTTTCCTGCAGAGTTTAGCTCTAACCCTAATCAAACACACCTGAGCATGCTAATCAATGTCTTCAGGATCATTAGAAAATCACAGGTAGGTGAGTTTGATCAGGGTTGGAGCTAAACTCTGCAGGAAAGTGGATCTCGTGAGCCAGATTTGAGGATCACTGCTTTAAAGGATCTTTTCGGGGTAATTTCTCAGCCAAATTTGATGTGTGATTAATTCATTGGCATGTTGTGTAATTAATTACCTTTACACAATTATTACCTAATTATAATATAAAATCTGACCTGTTTCTCCTGCGTTTGACCCAGCAGCTGTTTACTGGAGGTTTAGTTGCTTCTGGTACTTTAATTAATACTCCTTTCCCTGCTGCTCTTGTTGTAGAAATGTCTTTGTTCAAAATGAATTGCTCTGACGAGGTTTTGAAGCCAGATAGACCTTTATTAACAAGTTAACAAAAGGCAGAGTAATGTTCGAACACCACTCCAGAGTCTTGTCTCAAACTCACATATATACATCCTGAAGTTTTCACAGCATTTCATATATGTACCGATGTATTTTTGGACAGATATCTTTTACCATATATGAGTTCTTGAAGGATGATCAATCACTGTCATGAATGCACTTCTAGGTCCTGAACAGATTCTTTCTATATATGAGTGACTCTCCAGCCCCAAATCGTTCACTCTATTCTAGGCTCACTGCAGCCCTTTACACACAGTTGCTTCACACAATCACACTAGATAATAGTAGATACAAATAGGCATAATTCTGTGTATTATGTTAATTGAAGATTAATGAAAATATTCTACACTCTTTTCACTTATTTTTGTACTTCAAAATCAAAAACAGTAAGTTATTATTATTATTATTAAAGGCAATTTTGTTTCATCCTGTACCACAGTATCAGTGGATCATACAGCGATTAACAAACATGACAAATGAAGATCATCTTTCCTCTGTGCCTCTGTTATTATTAAACTTCCAATATAAATATAGATTTTTGAAGCACAGATGTTGAAAGCTTTTTGAATTTCTTTATCATTTTCACAACTGTGATAAAACTCCAATGGAAATGTAGATATATTTACTAGTCTGTTTAGGATTGTGATTTGTTCCTGTTAAACTGTTCTGATCTGATCTGAGAGAGTGAAGAGTGTGTTATTGTTCTCTACAGGTTGTATGATTGTGGCGTCACAGATGAAGGTTGTGCTGCTCTGGCTTCAGCTCTGAGATCAAACCCCTCACACCTGAGAGATCTGAGTCTGTCTCTGAATAAACTACTAGATTCTGGAGTCACGCTGCTGTCTGCTGTACTGGAGGATCCTCACTGTAAACTGGAGAAACTGTGGTAAGATCATCTCTCGGATAATCATGTGTCTTTATCCTCAGAAAGTTGTATAGTTTGATGTAAAATTTTGTTTAAAATCAGCTTGTAAAATAAAATTTGATAAATACACAATGACTGGTATATATAAATATGATCTGGTACCATTTACAGTACTCAGCATAAATGAATAAACCCCCTCTGAACAAATGCAAAAGATTTGATTTCATAATGATCACTAATACAGTTCATCCAAAGATGACAAAACTAAAATGCATTAAACATATTCTTATTACAAACTAGGGTTTGCACAGACCAGTCGACTTTAATGCTCTGCCATGATGCTTTAAGCTTGACATCAACTAGTCACTGATCATGTGATTTTAACAAAAACAACTTGGTCGCCTTGCAGAAGACAACAGGCAGAAGACCTTCATACTGTTCTTACTTAGTGTGTTATATATTTTCTAATTGATCCGATTTATGGTTTTAGTATAAATTGCTATCAAAATATCTGATATATTTAGCTGTTATACTAATGCTGTCCTATAGAGGGGGCCACAGGACAAGAAATCCACTTTTACGCTCTGTTATATCAAAGTTATATCAAAAGTTTGGAGAGAGATTGCATCTGTTAGAGGAGGAGCCACTCAGATATTTGCAGCAGCGGACCCTCGGCCCCACACAATTCTCTCCAGCTTTTGTTAGCAGTTAAATTTCACATATTGTTCATAATTCACAAGCACAAATAGAAATTATAACTATTTTTTGTATCAAAAAACAAATAAATAAATTTGTCCCCAAACAAACCAACTGAACAGCAGTGCTCAATATACATACTGCACACATACAGCAGGATTGCAGACCTTTCCCTGAGCGTGTGTGTCAATGGAATAATACTCTGTTGCTTTTTCCCTGACATCTTTGAAATGCAATGATTAATCTACGCATTGCCAGGATATAAAACATTACTGAAATGATAGCTAGAGCGCTCTGCTGTTTTGTTGATAATATGAGTGCACACAAATAAAAGTAGACCCTTTACAGTTCTGAATGATGTATTACTCTTACCTTTATCAGAAAAAAATGATGTCGTAGGCTATTTTAAGTTGTTTCCACTGAAAAAAAATGCAAGTGTTTGCTCTGGTGCCTCCATGTCCTGCAAAGCGCTGCACAAACTTGGATATAGGCTAGCACACATTATTATTATAGCGCAGGTTTAACGTTTAAACATTGTTATATGCTTGAACTGTTTTAGTATATCTATAGATTTTATTTTAGGCAAGTCGTGATGATTTGAGAAGGCTAAATTGATCAAACATAGGCTATGTTCAGCTCACTGTCTGCCGCTGGCCGCTTGGTCGTTACTTTAAAAAAACAACTTATATTTAACGAACAAAAATGCTCCAAACGTTTCTCTAAATTAACTTAATAAAAAAACTAAACGAAATATAATCATTTTGCCATTACATTCAAAACTGAAGTATTTTAATAGCTGAAACAGTAGTATAAGCTGTTTTGGGAGAAGGGGGGAAAAAAGACTGGCTCGGGTCGGACTCGGGCCGAGAATTCTGATAAGCTGCCGGACACGGGCCGGGCTAGGGCCTACATTTTAGGCCCGTGCAGGGCTAACCTCACCTCGCCTCATCTCACAGCAACACTCAACCGTGTTTTCATTACTGAAATGATTAATGATTCAGCCACACGAGATCACTCAGCATTTAAAAAAATATTAATAATTACAACTAACCTTAAGAGGTAGCCTATGCTTAGCAAACAACCAAACATTTCCGCGCTCACTATCACAAACCAATCAAATACGTTTAAAATTATTTTAAAAAAATCAGACCAAACACTTTTTATTTTTATTTAGGAGTTATATATAGACAAAACGATAACTTTTGATAACAGTAGCCTATTGATAAAAAAAAATAATTGCGCAAACAAGCAAGGACTGGTGGGACGTGGAGGTGAAGGGAGCAGGGGCGGCGTTTCCGTATGGCAGAGTAGGCAGTTGCCATACCCTAGCCCAGTCAGGTGTGCCGTGAAAAATTATCCATATTTCATATCTCTATTATAATTCGTCATTATTATTTTAAATCAGAGGGTTTTAAAATGTTTAACCAATGCCAATCATTAAAAAGAGCTTGTCAGTAAAACTTCGTAACGCCATTGGATCTTCAACCTCTTAGCGAAAGCTCGTAACTTCACCCCGCCTCCTTTCAGATTGACGCGCACAGCCTGGAAGAGACAGATCTCCGCTTTTTCGCAATGCAAGGGTAAATAAATAATAACTGATGTTTGAATAGTACAGCGTTTTCTTTACTCAGCAGGCTCGTCCAGGGCGGGCACTAGTGACTCACAGGGCGGGCCAGGCCCCCCATTGCCCGCCCATGGTGCCGGGACTGCGCCTGCACTGTTGATTCTGAAGTCTTTAGGCAGATTTCTTTGACCCTGGCAACACGATTGCTGAAATATG
Organism: Schizothorax lantsangensis; assembly: GCA_027422415.1. Lineage (NCBI taxonomy): Eukaryota > Metazoa > Chordata > Actinopteri > Cypriniformes > Cyprinidae > Schizothorax > Schizothorax lantsangensis. The sequence goes on along the minus strand of CM049861.1, from coordinate 28,405,125 downwards.
ATTGGATAAAAGCTCTAATATAAATATACACTACTGGAAGCAGCGCAACCAAGAGAAAAGCTATGAAATTAAGAGATTGCATCTGTTAGAGGAGGAGCCACTCAGATATTTGCAGCAGCGGCCCCTCGGCCCCACACAATTCTCTCCAGCTTTTGTTAGCAGTTCAATTTCACATATTGTTCATAATTCACCAGAACAAATAGAAATTATAACAATTGGTAAATCTGATAAAAGACAAATTCATTCAAATAAAATAATTTGTTGTATATATTTCAAAAACATGAATGTATCAAAAAACAAATAAATAAATGTGTCCCCAAACAAGCCAGCTGAACAGCAGTGCTCAATATACTGTACATACTGCACACATACAGCAGGATTGCAGACCTTTCCCTGAGCGTGTGTGTCAATGGAATAATACTCTGTTGCTTTTTCCCTGACATCTTTGAAATGCAATGATTAATCTACGCATTGCCAGGATATAAAACATTACTGAAATGATAGCCAGAGCGCTTTGCTTTAGCAGATGTAGTCTCTAGACCTTTCCTTCAGGTAGCCAAAGCTAAGAAGTTGGAGAGTTTTTTACTGCATCAATAACAATTTAGCACAAATTTGGCTATGTTCCCCAACATCATCCCTCGCCATCTTGATCACAAGTGATTTTGTCCAGGAATCGTAAAATCAAAATGCTAAAAAAAAAATGAAGAGGTTACCTATCTTGCTCTCCCAACTTACACTCTGTGTGTGTGTGTGTGTGTGTGTGTGTTTGTGTGTGTGTGTGTGTGTGTGTGTGTGTGTTTGTGTGTGTGTGTGTGTGTGTGTGTGTGTGCGCGCATCCATGTTGCCTAGTAACGAACGTGCTTGCAGCAGGATCACGTAATTTACCCGGAAACAACAACATTCTAATTTCTGATTGGTTGGTAGGTTTCATTTAACTCTGTATAACTCGAGACTAGTGATGCAAAGTCCGATTCTTTTCCGTGAACTGGTTATTTTCGGACAGTTCGGCTCATTGAACCGGTTCAAAAAG
>CM049861.1:28374095-28396595 GCA_027422415.1 Schizothorax lantsangensis | reverse complement strand
TTTAAAGCAGTTTAAACCACCAAAATAGAACATTACAACCTTTTTAGTCCACAACACCAGTTAAATGCTTCCTTTTGTGATCTGATAGCTTCTTGTCACAGAATGAGGCAGAGAATATGTTCCATAGGCTACTAATGCATTGATTAGCAATGGATTTTAAATATACTTAATTATTATAAAAATACCAGAGATGGCTTGAATAACACAGACATACTATATATTGTCGTAGTCGAGTGTTTAATGTATTTGTTTTATCATTCAAAACGTTTATATCTTCTGTTTACTCAGTTACAGGAATAGCAATGCCTTTGTCCATATTGGGAATTTCCTGGAGCTTCATTAGTTCCATATACAGTATGTGTGTGTGTGTGTGTGTGTGTGTGTGTGTGTGTGTGTGTGTGTGTGTGTGTGTATGTATGTATGTATGTATGTATGTATGTATGTATATATATATGTATATATATAACAAGTATCGGTTCAGGCACCGTTTAGGCACCGGCACCGTTTTAAAAGTATCGATTTGGCACCGGTATCGAAAAAACCCAAACGATACCCAACCCTAATCGTAAGCCTGCTAGATGGCCCTGGTGCTGCCAACTCGAAATCTGATTGGTTAAAGCAACGGTTTCATTGCCATTGAGTTTAAGCTACAGACGCCTGCACAGACCCGGCGCCAGACACAAATTCACGGACGGGCATTTCATTTTTTCAGGGGGGCACGAATGAGATCAACCTCATTGCAATGCATAATATCATTAATTATTAATTAAATGGACAAAAAACGAGGAAGATTTGACGTACCACTCCACTGAAGCAATACAACAGAGGAGTCGTAAAGATTGGACCAAGCCTACTGAAGCAGTCTAAACACACATCGCAGGGCTCGACATCAATGCTTGTCCGCTTATCCGGGACAAGTGGATTTTTTAAAAGGCCAACTGAAAGAGAATTTTTCTTGCCCGACCGGACAAGTAGCCTAGCCTGATTAAAACGCCAATAACAATCACCAAAACGCGATAATGATTCTTCATCATTTAGTCTAAATGGCGATCGATAGTGCATAATGTAATGACGCTAACAAGGCTGCGCTGCCTCTCTGGAGGAGAAACAAATGAGCGCAGCAAACACAAAGTGAGTTAACAGTGTGTTAACAAAGTGAGTTAAACTCAGTTAACATACTGCGGTAAAATTTAGAAATTTGGAGTTTTTATAACATGATACAGTTAAGCAACATCACACGACCAAGAGTGCTGAATACCATCACGATTGAAAATGTGACACTGATTTCATATGACAGTTCACTAAATAAGTAATTAATATTAAGTCACTTACATTTTAAATGCAATATTGACTGTTTTTGTTGTTTCAGCAGCGAAAATAGTTCAAAGATCACAGCAGAACCATAGAGCCCTGCATTTCGGCCCAGGCCCGATGGGCCCCGACTTTTTTACGTCCCTAGGGCCGGGCTTCGGGCCAATTTTCACATCATAGCTCAGACGCGGGCCGGGCTTCAGGCCTATTTTAGGTTTTTCCTTATTTTTATATTTTAGACATCCATCAATTAGTGATGAAAAAAATTGCCGCGCTGGTGGAAACAACATGAGACCGTGCTGTGACTGAGAAGCGGCTCGACGTGTTGAGTGTCCCGCAGCAGCAGCAGCGAGCTCAAGTGACTTCAGGGCAGCTGAAGAGTTCTGTGTTCAAATGCACGCGATAGGTTAAAGCTTGCCACAAAGCACTGGCAAACATAATAACCATGAATGTGTCCACGGGAAATAGTAAGGAGATATTTGAATTATTTACTAATAAACTAATGTTTTCTGAGTCCGTGTAGCAAGGATGAAGTTGCTGATCCTGACTCGCCGTCTCCTCATTAGAAGCGCCTTTAGAGAGAAATGCATCTTTATCGATTATGATCAAGATTAAAATAAAATAGTTTTTGTTTTCAATTTTTTTTATTTTAAGTGATAATTTAAAGCTTTCTATAGATATATTTATCATGTCTATGAGGCATGTATTCGCTCAGCTTCGGTTCATCATTGTGAAGCGCTCCTGTTCAAGACGAGACGGCAGAAAGCACATCATGTTTGTTTTCTTTGTTTTATAAAAGCACGTTTTGTTGATAATGTGAGTGCACACAAACAAAAGTAGACCTTTTACAGTTCTGAATGATGTATTACTCTTACCTTTATCAGAAAAAAATGATGTCGTAGGCTATTTTAAGTTGTTTCCACTGAAAAAAAAAGTGTTTGCTCTGGTGCCTCCATGTCCTGCAGAGCGCTGCACAAACTTGGATATAGGCTAGCACACATTATTATTATAGCGCAGGTTTAACGTTTAAACATTGTTATATGCTTGAACTGTTTTATATCTATAGATTTTATTTTAGGCAAGTCGTGATGATTTGAGAAGGCTAAATTGATCAAACATAGGCTATGATCAGCTCACTGTCTGCCGCTGGCCGCTTGGTCGTTACTTTAAAAAAACAACTTATATTTAACAAACAAAAATGCTCCAAACGTTTCTCTAAATTAACTTAATAAAAAAACTAAACGAAATATAATCATTTTGCCATTACATTCAAAACTGAAGTACTTTAATAGCTGAAACAGTAGTATAAGCTGTTTTGGGAGAAGGGGGGAAAAAAGACTGGCTCGGGTCGGACTCGGGCCGAGAATTCTGATAAGCTGCCGGACACGGGCCGGGCTAGGGCCTACATTTTAGGCCCGTGCAGGGCTAACCTCACCTCGCCTCATCTCACAGCAACACTCAACCGTGTTTTCATTACTGAAATGATTAATGATTCAGCCACACGAGATCACTCAGCATTTAAAAAAATATTAATAATTACAACTAACCTTAAGAGGTAGCCTATGCTTAGCAAACAACCAAACATTTCCGCGCTCACTATCACAAACCAATCAAATACGTTTAAAATTATTTTAAAAAAATCAGACCAAACACATTTTTATTTTTATTCAGGAGTTATATATAGACAAAACGATAACTTTTGATAACAGTAGCCTATTGATAAAAAAAAAAATAATTGCGCAAACAAGCAAGGACTGGTGGGACGTGGAGGTGAAGGGAGCAGGGGCGGCGTTTCCGTATGGCAGAGTAGGCAGTTGCCATACCCTAGCCCAGTCAGGTGTGCCGTGAAAAATTATCCATACTTCATATCTCTATTATAATTCGTCATTATTATTTTAAATCAGAGGGTTTTAAAATGTTTAACCAATGCCAATCATTAAAAAGAGCTTGTCAGTAAAACTTCGTAACGCCATTGGATCTTCAACCTCTTAGCGAAAGCTCGTAACTTCACCCCGCCTCCTTTCAGATTGACGCGCACAGCCTGGAGGAGACAGATCTCCGCTTTTTCGCAATGCAAGGGTAAATAAATAATAACTGATGTTTGAATAGTACAGCGTTTTCTTTACTCAGCAGGCTCGTCCAGGGCGGGCACTAGTGACTCACAGGGCGGGCCAGGCCCCCCATTGCCCGCCCATGGTGCCGGGACTGCGCCTGCACTGTTGATTCTGAAGTCTTTAGGCAGATTTCTTTGACCCTGGCAACACGATTGCTGAAATATGATTGGATAAAAGCTCTAATATAAATATACACTACTGGAAGCAGCGCAACCAAGAGAAAAGCTATGAAATTAAGAGATTGCATCTGTTAGAGGAGGAGCCACTCAGATATTTGCAGCAGCTGCCCCTCGGCCCCACACAATTCTCTCCAGCTTTTGTTAGCAGTTCAATTTCACATATTGTTCATAATTCACCAGCACAAATAGAAATTATAACAATTGGTAAATCTGATAAAAGACAAATTGATTCAAATAAAATAATTTGTTGTATATATTTCAAAAACATGAATGTATCAAAAAACAAATAAATAAATTTGTCCCCAAACAAGTCAACTGAACAGCAGTGCTCAATATACATACTGCACACATACAGCAGGATTGCAGACCTTTCCCTGAGCGTGTGTGTCAATGGAACAATACGCTGTTGCTTTTTCCCTGACATCTTTGAAATGCAATGATTAATCTAAGCATTGCCAGGATATAAAACATTACTGAAATGATAGCTAGAGCGCTTTGCTTTAACAGATGTAGTCTCTAGTCCTTTCCTTCAGGTAGCCAAAGCTAAGAAGTTGGAGAGTTTTTTACTGCATCAATAACAATTTAGCAAAAATTTGTCTATGTTCCCCAACATCATCCCTCGCCATCTTGATCACAAGTGATTTTGTCCAGGAATCGTAAAATCAAAATGCTAAAAAAAAAATGAAGAGGATACATATCTTGCTCTCCCAACTTACACTCTCTGTGTGTGTGTGTGTGTGTGTGTGTGTGTGCACATCCATGTTGCCTAGTAAAGAATGTGCTTGAAGCAGGATCAAGTGATGCAAAGTCCGATTCTTTTCCGTGAACCGGTTCTTTTCGGACAGTTCGGCTCATTGAACCGGTTCTTTTTGGACAGTTAGGCTCATTGAACCGGTTCAAAAAGTTGATTCATCGGTTCCTGACGTCATCAAGCAATGATGTCACGCATTTCTTTTCTAACAACTCAGAGCCATGTTGTATAAATGAAACATTCAAATAAAGTAATTTGTGTGAACGCATACTGCTCATTATTGCCTTTCATCCTCTTAAGTTAATAGTGTTTGTGGTCACAGTTTCATCACAGATACTTTATGTCAGGTACGACTGACCAATATTGACTAGCCTACAACTTGGATACAATTCCTAAAACTTTTGCTCCTACAAGCACACATTACAGACACATTACAGACATTGATGCACAAACGCGGATATGTTTTTCAAACACAACAGGCTTGTTTGAGGTGCATCGGCGGCACGCAACATACTAAAGCACCACGAGAGCGATCCAAAAACAAAAAGAGCCGTCTGCTTTCCAGTTGCTCCCGCAGCACCGATCCATCCCAAACAAGCCTAAACAAACTATCAACAATGGCGGACGTTGCGTTGCTATTGATGTTCATGGCTCTGCGAACCTACATCGGCATCCAAACACAGCAAATCCAACTTGTTCGTGTTTAGCTGCTATTTCAAATATGGCGGTCCAAAGTTTCTGTCATCTGGTTGGTCACGGTAACCCCGCCCCCAGCCCCTGACGCAAGCGGTTCTTCCTTCTAGCCCAGCAATGTTTTTGGTGCTACTTACGAACCGCTTTTCCTGGTGGGGAGCTGGTGCATTGGGTGACGAAAGACAAAGAACCGGTTTGAAACTAGGCTCTGGCTCTGAACCAGCACTGGAACTGCCTTGGTGGAAAAGAGGTATGAGTGTGTGTGTGTGTGAGTGAGTGAGTGAGTGTGTGTGTGTGTGTGTGTGTGTGTGTGTGAGTGCGTGAGTGAGTGAGTGTGTGTGTGTGTGTGTGAGAGAGAATGAGTGCGTGAGTGAGTGTGTCTGTGTGTGAGTGAGTGAGTGAGTGAGTGAGTGCGTGAGTGAGTGAGTGAGTGCGTGAGTGTGTGCGTGCGTGCGTGAGTGAGTGAGTGCGTGCGTGAGTGAGTGTGTGCGTGAGTGAGTGTGTGCGTGCGTGCGTGCGTGAGTGAGTGTGTGTGTGCGTGAGAGAGAGAGTGTGTGTGTGAGAGAGAGAGTGTGTGTGTGTGTGTGTGTGAGTGAGTGAGTGTGTGTGTGTGTGTGTGTGTGTGTGTGTGAGAGAGAGTGTGCGTGCGTGAGTGAGTGAGTGAGTGCGTGAGTGAGTGAGTGAGTGAGTGAGTGAGTGAGTGAGTGAGTGAGTGTGTGTGTGTGTGTGTGTGAGTGAGTGAGTGAGTGAGTGTGTGTGTGTGTGTGTGTGTGTGTGTGTGTGTGTGTGTGTGTGTGTGAGTGAGTGAGTGAGTGAGTGTGTGTGAGAGAGAGTGTGCATCCACTCAGAGAGAGAGAGAGACTTCGTAGAGAGAGGACATGGACAACATGAGCTCCTGAACCTTTTAGAGTTTCTTGCTTCGAATATGAGGTAAACCAAAGATAAAAACACAAAATTAACAAAAAATGTGCTAGTGAACACAAGTTCACTCAAAAAAAGAAAGTTTTTTAAAAAGAAATTAGGAGAAAATCTTATGAAAACAAGGAAAGCTTTTGGAACCTAAACAAAAGGACACTGAACTGGACCCTACAACAAGGCTTCAGAAGGAAACAAACACAGCACACTACTGGAAAAGAACCAATCAATAGGCCCTCAACTATCCATTTGGTGGAGGTAAGACAACAAGTGCTCTAATTCAACTAAAATAAATTTTATAATCAACTTGTCAAGAGAGATTTAACTAAAAACTGGATTTTTATAAACTTTGCAAACAAACTTGAGCAAAAGTTTCCTGGCATACTACAGCTGTAGAACTGCATAGCAACTTAAAATAACAAAAGAGGGCCGTTGTCATTCACACCTTCTGATTGGATTAACTTAGCCATCACTATCAATACCAAAGACCTGTAAACGGCATCACCATGGCAACACCAGCAATGGGGACTGGAGCTCACACCTTTTCCTACCCCCCAGAAATCCAGTCTGAGAAGAGCAGACAACATCACAAGCTCAAAATAAAGAAGGAAAACCCAGAGACACTGTTTAAAGACAGTTCAAACAGCAAGGGCAAAGCCATCACCACGAACCTGCTCTTCTACACAGAACGCCCAACTGCATGGCACACAGCTTCCTGCACACTGCTCCCATACCACACCAAACATGGAATCTGTAGAGGCAGACAACTGTGCATTTATGAGGACTCAGACAAAGACCCAGAGAACAGACACCTGACAATAAACCTTTATCAAAATGGAACTGTAATGGTACAGGGAAACAATGCTGCCCTCACAAACTTTGAGCAGACCTTCCACTGCTTAAAAGAAATGGTGGAAAGAGATGAAGTAAACCACACAAACTCAGTAGAAGTCACTGGCCAGAATGAGCCCTCAACCCATAACAACACAAAGAACAAGACCACTCCAGAAACCACAGAGAACATCAGCATCCCCCCAAGCACAGGATTACACAACACAGTTATTCAGCTACAACACAGCTTAGCACTGCTTGAAATGGAAATAGTGGAGCTGAGTGAGCAAGTCCACGCCCTGACCACTAAAGACACAGAACAACTCAAAGAACAGCTGGACCAGATAAGAAACCAGCTGAAAATGTCCATCCAAGAACTTAAGGGAGAAATGGACACTCTGCATCAAGACAGGGAAATGCTAAAAAAAGACAGCAAAGAACTTAAACGGATTATGGGGAAGGAACTTTCAGAAATGAAAGACTACATGGGGAGGGAGCTCTCAAGCTTCAAAGTTGAGCTACAACAAAGGGACAGACAGATAGAGACCCTATCAACACAGATGAGGTGTCTCTCTAACCCTGCAAATGCCCCAAAAGTCCCCCCACCCTCACCGACACCTACACAACCAAACCCCAGCAGCACATCTTCGGCATCCACCGAACCATCACAGCCCAGCAACAGCCAAAGGGAAGCAGAAACACCTGCAACCCCCAGAAACCCAGAACCCTCTCAGAAAAACACTACAGCTACAACCCCAGCTGAGAAACAGCCAGTGAAAACAGAGGCTGACATTGCCATCCTCATGGACTCCAATGGAAAGTTCATACAAGGAGAAAAACTGTTTCCAGGCCGTAAAACAACAAAACTCTGGTGCCCAAAAACAGGAGATGCCCTCAGAATACTTTCTGACTCCAGCTTTGGCACACCCTCACACATCATCATCCACACAGGCACTAACGACCTGAGAAGGGAACAGGAGAGAGTTGGGCAGCTGATCTGCAGAGTAGCAGAAAAGGCAACAGAGATCTACCCCAACACCAAGATCACCATATCTACCCTCCTACCCCGCAGAGACATTCACCCAGACACCATCCAGAGAGTCAACGCTGACATCTCCAAAGGATGTGCTCGCCTGTCCAATGTGCACCTGGCTCATCACCCCTCCATCACAATCAGAGACCTGTACGACCATGTACACATAAGGAAGGACAAAGTCAATGTGTTTGCAAAAACACTGAAAGACACAGCATGGGGCAGACAAACCACCTATACACCCCTTAAAACAACACACTTGCCAACCCACAGAACACAAATCCAGACACCCAGCAGAAACACACAGTCTCATCACAGAGAACGACCCCCGCTGGCTGCACAATACTGGGGACCCCCACACCATGCCAAATTCCCCATCAGAATACCCCATGCACCAACGCTACACCACCACAGACCTACACCAGTCCATCAGCAGAACCCCCAGTCTGCACCAGATGATCATCCAAGACACCCCCGACCACAAAAACATCACTCCAGGCAGAGGAGCAACACTAGGATGGGCCCATCACCAGCAGCATCCAGCCTCCCACCCGCTCATGCACCCTCAGCTGATAACACACTGATCTCAGCACCACTCCCACACTCCAGGAGCTACGCTCAGGCCCTGAAAGGACCAGCAAAAACACTGGAGATGAGCGAGATCAGACAGCTGCTGAACTACATCAGTGCCCAGCTGACAGCATGAGGGTCCACACAGCATACAAACATCTGCCTAACAATGAGAAGAAAAAATATATATTTTTATTTTCTTCAATATATTATATTACATTAGAAAAGGATTACCTCTATTTTTTGAAAACAAGAACTCTATACCTTGAACTCTTGAAATGACTCTCTCAATATCAATGTGGAATATTCAAGGCTTGAACTCAACAGCATTTGGGCTAAAGAGTTTAAACACAGAATTCCAGAAGAGCATCAAGGAGATGGACATTATAATTCTACAGGAGACATGGAGCAGGGCAGACGCAATCACCCACTGCCCACCCAACTACAGAGAAATCATCCTACCATCACAAAAACTCAACACAGTCCGACAGGGAAGAGACTCAGGAGGAGTAATAATCTGGTACAAATCAAAACTCCACAACCACATCAACACAGTAAAGCAAGGCAAATACTACACCTGGCTTAAAATCCACAAGGAACTGCTCTCATCCAGAAAAGATACATTCCTGTGTGCTATATACATCCCGCCATCAGAGTCCCCCTACTACAGCAAAGACACGTTCTCCACATTAGAGGAAGAGACGAGCCACTTCCAGGCCCAGGGAAACGTGCTCATCTGCGGGGACCTGAACGCAAGAACAGGACTACAGCCGGACTTCACTGACACACAAGGGAGCAAATACATCAACAACAAACTGACTGTTATTAATAACACATTCTCCCATATCCACAGAAATAACCATGATCATACAGTAAACAAGAATGGGAAAGACCTCCTGCAGCTCTGTCGAAGCCTGGGTCTGTATATCATCAACGGTAGGTTACGAGGGGACACTTTAGGGAGATTCACATTTTGCTCACCTCTTGGGAATAGCACAGTTGATTATATGATAACAGACATAGATCCTTCATCTCTCAGATCATTCACTGTTAGAGAACTGACCCCTCTGTCTGATCACAGTCAAATCACTGTGTATCTCAAAAAGACTGAAAATAACATTAACACAAAGCCCAGTAAGCTGTACAACATCAGAAACCCATACAGATGGGCTGAAAACAGTGCTGAAGAATATCAGAAAGCACTTAGCAGCCAAAAAATACAAGCGCTGATAGATAACTTCCTAAATAACACCTATGCTCACACTAATGAAGGGGTCAATCTGGCTGTCAAAGATATAAATTACATATTTGAAAAATCAGCAAAACAATCCAAATTGAAAACAAAAAATGGAAAAAATCAAATACTCAAAAATGACAAAAATTGGTTTGATCAGAACTGTCAAACTATTCGCAAAAAGCTGAGAACATTGTCAAATCAGAAACATAACGATCCAAATAATGCAGAGATCCGTCTTCTTTACTGCGAAACACTAAAACAATACAAACACGCACTCAGAACCAAAAAAGCACAATACACCCAAAAACAACTGACAATAATCGAGAAGTCAGTGAACACAAACCAATTTTGGGATAATTGGAACAATCTGAAAAAAAACTGATCATGAAGAATTGCCAATACAAAATGGAGAAATATGGGAAAGTCATTTCCAAACATTGTTTAATAAAGTACAAACAGACACAAACTGTAAGCAAAACCAAACAATCAACCAATTAGAAAAACTAGAATTAACAATCAAAGATAACCAAAACCCATTAGATTTCCCAATAACTGATAAAGAACTTACAGAAAAAATCAAAAACCTCCAACTCAAAAAAGCATCAGGACCTGATGGGATATTAAATGAAATGATAAAACACACAAGCAGCAAGCTCCAATTAGCCGTTCTAAAACTATTCAATGTGATCCTCAGTGTAGGTTACTTCCCCGACATCTGGAATCAAGGCTTGATAACACCAATCTTTAAAAACGGAGATAAATTTGATCCTAACAACTACAGAGGAATCTGTGTGAGCAGCAACCTGGGAAAGTTATTCTGTAGCATAATAAACGCTCGACTATTAGACTTCATCACCACACACAATGTACTGAGCAGAAGTCAAATCGGATTTTTACCAAATTACCGTACATCCGATCACATCTATACACTACATACTCTAATTGAAAAACACGTTAACCAAGATAAAGGTAAAATATATGCATGCTTTATTGACTTTAAAAAAGCTTTTGACTCAATTTGGCACCAAGGACTATTCTACAAACTTATTGAAAGTGGAATAGGAGGTAAAACCTATGACCTCATCAAATCAATGTACACTGAAAGTAAATGTGGCGTAAAAATCAACACCAAACGTACAAGGTATCTTTCCCAGGAGTGTGGAGTGAGACAGGGCTGCTGCTTAAGCCCAACATTATTTAACATCTATATAAATGAACTGGCGCTCAGTCTGGAGCGATCTGCAGCTCCTGGCCTCACTCTACACGACTCAGAGATCAAATGCCTGCTGTATGCAGATGATCTGGTTCTGCTGTCTCCCACTCAACATGGTCTACAGCAGAACCTGGACCTGCTGGAGCAATACTGCCAGACGTGGGCCCTGACAGTCAACCTGAAGAAAACCAACATTATGATCTTTCAGAAGAGATCCAGATCCCAAGGAACACAACACACATTTTCATTAGGCACGAACCAGATAGCACACACATCACACTACAACTACCTGGGTTTGAAAATCACATCCACTGGAAACTTTAATCATGCTGTGAATGAACTGAGAGATAAAGCACGCAGGGCCTTCTACGCCATAAAACGGCAATGTCCTATAGAAATCCCTATTAGAATTTGGCTGAAAATATTAGAATCAGTAATTGAGCCCATTGCACTATATGGCAGTGAGGTGTGGGGTCCACTGACAAACCCAAGTCAAGATCTCACTAAATGGGAAAAACACCCGATTGAGACCCTGCATGCAGAACTCTGTAAAAATATACTACACGTGCACCGGCACACAACAAATAACGCATGCAGGGCAGAATTAGGCAAATATCCTCTAATCATAAAGATACAAAAAAGGGCTATTAAATTCTGGAAACATCTGAAGCTCAGTGACCCCCAATCATACCATTATAAAGCCCTGCAATACCAAGAGATGAGCAAAGAAAGCAAGCCCTTCCTCCATCTGATCCAGAGCTTCAGTCCTGATGCTTCACTAACATCTACTGCTGCTCTGACTCACAACATCAGAACCAATCAGATCACTGCACAAATCAAACAGAGTTACATCACTCATTGGCAAACCCAAACTCAACAACAGAGTAAAATGCAATGCTATCTGTCCCTAAAGAGAGAATACAGTATGGCAGAGTATCTGTACACAGTGTCAGATAAGAAACTGAGAAGCACGTTGACCAGATACAGACTCAGCGGACACAAGCTGATGATAGAGACGGGCAGACACAGACAAACATGGCTGCCCCCCGAGCAGAGATTGTGTTCACACTGTGATCTGAATCAGACTGAAACAGAACTGCACTTCCTAACAGAATGCTCCAAATACACAGATATACGGACAGTGTTCTACAACAAAATACAGCAGATCCACCCCACATTTAAAACTCTTCCAGACCAGGAGAAACTAGCGTATCTGCTCGGAGAACACAATACCTGCTGTGTGTTTGCTGCTCAATATGTGTCTCTCTGTCACCACAGAAGAGAATACACTCCACCTGCCCTGAGCTGATGTTCCCAGCACATCTAGATTATATTAAACCATATTACCCGGTTATATTACTTAGATGTACATTTTGCTTCTGTAAATCTAATCCCTTATTTTTATTTTTTTTCTAGTTTATATACTTGCATACATTAGTAATTCATCTTGCACTACTTGCTTAATAATTTTATATATTATTATTATTACAATTATTATTATTTTTCTTTCTGTTAATACATATATGCACTATTTGTGAGCAGCCCAGCTGCAATTGCTTTGGCAATTCAAATGTATAGTTTTTGTCATGCCAATGAAGCACACTTAAATTGAAATTGAAATTGAAATTGTGTGCGTGAGTGAGTACGTGAGTGAGTGTGTGTGTGTGTGTGTGTGTGTGTGAGTGAGTGACTGAGTGTGTGCGGGTTTATGTGGTTTATGAGGACACAAATTTGTTTAATAACATGGGTATGACAGAGGTATTACAATTTGAAGGTGTTTTATGAGGACACTGCCTATGTCCCCGTAATTCAAAAGGCTTAAAAAACATACTAAATGGTGTTTTTTTGAAAATCTAAAAATGCACAAAGTCTCCTGTGAGGGCTAAGTTTAGGTGTAGGGTTGGCACACACAGTTTGTTCAGTATAAAAACCATTACGCCTATGGAGAGTCCCCATAAACCACAAAAACCAACATGTGTGTGTGTGTGTGAGTGTGTGAGTGAGTGTGTGTGTGTGTGTGTGAGTGTGTGAGTGAGTGTGTGTGTGTGTGAGTGAGTGAGTGAGTGAGTGAGTGAGTGAGTGAGTGAGTGCGTGAGTGTGTGTGTGTGTGTGTGTGTGTGAGTGAGTGAGTGAGTGCGTGAGTGTGTGTGTGTGTGTGTGTGTGTGTGAGTGCGTGCGTGCGTGCGTGCGTGCGTGCGTGCGTGCGTGCGTGCGTGCGTGAGTGAGTGAGTGAGTGAGTGAGTGAGTGAGTGAGTGAGTGAGTGTGTGAGTGTGTGTGTGTGTGAGTTTGTCCCAGCAGCTGTTTACTGGAGGTTTAGTTGCTTCTGATACTTTGATTAATACTCCTTTCCCTGCTGCTCTTTTCACTTATTTTTGTACTTGTTCTGAAATGAAAATTATTATTCGTATTATTATTATTATTATTAAAGGCAATTTTGTTTCATCCTGTACCACAGTATCAGTGGCTCATACTGTGATTAACAAACATGACAAATGAAGATCATCTTTCCTCTGTGCCTCTGTTATTATTAAACTTCCAATATAAATAGAGATATTGAAGCACAGATGTTGAAAGCTTTTTGAATTTCTTTATCATTTTCACAACTGTGAAAAAACACCAATGGAAATGTAGATATATTTACTAGTCTGTTTACGATTGTGATTTGTACCTGTTAAACTGATCTGATCTGATCTGATCTGAGAGAGTGAAGAGTGTGTTATTGTTCTCTACAGGTTGAGATATTGTGGCGTCACAGATGAAGGTTGTGCTGCTCTGGCTTCAGCTCTGAGATCAAACCCCTCACACCTGAGACACCTGGATCTGTCTCTGAATAAACTACTAGATTCTGGAGTCACGCTGCTGTCTGCTGTACTGGAGGATCCTCACTGTAAACTGGAGACACTGTGGTAAGATCATCTCTTTAATAGTCACGTGTCTTTATCCTCAGTAAGTTGTATAGTTTGATTTTGTTTAAAATCAGCTTGTAAAATAAAATTTGATAAATACACAATGACTGGTATATATAAATATGATCTGGTACCAGTGTTCATTATTACTGTTTTTTTTTAATATCCTTTAATATAACAATATTTCAATTCATATTTACATATATATATTCAATAATTTTAGTTTGTTTCACTCTGACTACAATGGCATCTAATAATGATAAATATATGAAGCATAAAAATGTCATGTCCAGCTGCTGGTAATCCTCATCCCTCTTGGCTGATGTTTTAGACATGATAGCATTTACAGTACTCGACATAAATGAATAAAACCCCTCTGAACAAATGCAAAAGATTTGATTTCATAATGATCACTAATACAGTTCATCCAAAGATTACAAATCTAAAATTTGTAAAGTGTAAAGACAGACGACTTCTCCTGCGCGACTTCAACCGAGCAACGACACCGAGCACACACTTAAGTATCATTTATATCTTCCCTCACACACTCTCCTTCCATATCCTCTATCCCTCCACCTCTATCATGTGTTTCGAAACCATTCCGGTTCTCTCCCAACCACGCTCCAAAATCACACGCAGACGGCAACGTAATCCTGCCAACCTGCGCCCGATCGCTACATCTTCTACTGCACCTCTTTCTTTCTCTGTGGGTCTTTGGAATTGCCAGTCAGCTGTCAACAAAGCTGACTTCATTTCTGCTTTTTCCTTACAATCCACTATCAGCATCTTGGGCTTGACTGAGACCTGGATTCGTCCAGAAGACTCCGCTAACCCGGCTGCTCTCTCTCAAAATTTCTCTTTCTCTCACACCCCAAGGCAGGTTGGCCGGGGTGGGGGCACTGGTCTGCTCATTTCAAACAAATGGAAATACTCAACCCATTCTCCCCTAGGCAATCACAACTCATTTGAATCTCATGCGATTACTGTAACGGCTCCTATAAAACTCCAGATAGTACTAATCTACCGTCCCCCTGGCCAAACTCTAGCTACCTTCCTAGAGGAGCTGGACGGCATGCTGTCCTCTTTCATGGAGGATGGCACTCCACTCCTAGTCTCTGGCGATTTCAACATTCACCTAGACAGGCCTTATGCTACAGACTTCCATTCACTCCTAGCTTCATTTGATCTCAAACGCCTTACCACTACTAGCACGCACAAATCAGGCAGCCAACTTGATTTAATTTACACACGCAACTGTACTACAGATAACATTCTGGTACAACCACTACATATCTCTGACCATTTCTTCATTACATTTACATTACATTTTTCTACCCAGGTGCCACCAGCTCCCTTACCGGTTACTTTCAGACGTAACCTACGCTCCCTTTCCCCCACCCTTCTTTCCTCTGTAGTATCCTCCTCTCTTCCCTCACCTATCCATTTCACATCTCTGGATGTGAATGCAGCTACTGACACTTTATGCTCTACCTTAACCTCTTGTCTAGACGACATTTGTCCTCTCTCCTCCAGGCCAGCACGGGCTACCCCTTCTAACCCCTGGTTATCCGATGTTCTTCGTGAGCATCGGACCACACTCAGAACGGCAGAGAGAAAATGGCGCAAATCAAACGATCCGTCGGACCTGACTAGGTATCAGTCTTTGCTTTCGTCTTTCTCTACTGAAGTCCACACTGCCAAA
This sequence comes from Schizothorax lantsangensis, assembly GCA_027422415.1. NCBI lineage: Eukaryota > Metazoa > Chordata > Actinopteri > Cypriniformes > Cyprinidae > Schizothorax > Schizothorax lantsangensis. Next base: position 28,381,139 of record CM049861.1, on the reverse strand, counting down.
TCCTCACACTTCCACAACAAGATCAACAGTGCTCCAGACATGCGTGATCTCTTCAGAACATTTAATTCTCTCCTCTGTCCCCCTCCACCACCGTCCACCACTTCTATAACAGCTGACGACTTTGCCACTTTTTTCACCGACAAAACTAGAACAATCGGTAACCAGTTCTCAACTCCACACACACAGGACCTCCAACCAACCACATCCACTGCTCAAACTCCCATCTTCTCCTTCTGTCCCCTCACCGAGGCGGAAGTATCCAAACTTCTCCTCTCCTGCCATCCTACAACATGTCCTCTTGACCCAATCCCCTCTCACCTTCTCCAAGCAATCTCTCCCACACTCTTACCGGCACTCACACACATTATCAACACATCTCTCCGCACTGGCATCTTCCCCACAGCGTACAAGCAGGCCCAGGTAACCCCACTGCTCAAAAAACCTACATTAAACACTTCTCTTTTAGAAAACTACAGACCTGTCTCTCTCCTTCCATTCATAGCGAAAACACTCGAACGAGTTGTCTTCAACCAGCTCTCACTGTTCCTTTCACAGTACAACAAACTGGATGATAAACAGTCAGGTTTCAGGAGTGGCCATTCAACAGAGACTGCGCTACTCTCAGTCACTGAAGCCCTACGAGTCGCAAAGGCCGATTCCAAATCATCAGTCCTCATTCTGCTCGATCTTTCTGCTGCTTTTGACACTGTCAATCATCAGATCCTCCTGTCCACCCTCTCATCGCTGGGCATCACTGGGATTCCACTTCGCTGGTTTGAATCCTATCTCACCGGTAGGTCCTTCAGGGTGGCCTGGGGTGGGGAGGTATCCAAAGCACATCAACTGGTCACTGGGGTTCCTCAGGGATCGGTTCTTGGACCCCTCCTCTTCTCAACATACACTACATCACTGGGACCCATCATACAGGCACATGGCTTCTCCTACCATTGCTATGCCGATGACACACAGCTCTATCTCTCTTTTCAACCAGATGATACAACGGTAGCTGCACGGATCTCAGGCTGCCTGGCGGACATCTCGGCATGGATGAAAGAACATCACCTACAGCTCAACCTGGCAAAGACTGAGCTACTTGTCGTCCCTGCCACTCCGACTCTACAGCATGACTTCTCGATTCAATTAGGCACATCAATAATTACCCCATAAACTTCGGTCAGAAATCTTGGTGTAATCTTTGATGACCAGCTGACCTTCAAAGAGCACATTGCAAAGACTGCTCGATCTTGCAGGTTTGCGCTACACAACATCAGAAAAATCAGGCCCTTCCTGACAGAGCATGCTGCGCAACTTCTTGTCCAGGCCCTTGTCGTTTCTAGGCTGGACTACTGCAATGCCCTTCTGGCTGGTCTTCCATCAAACACAATCAAACCTCTACAAATGATTCAGAATGCAGCGGCACGACTGGTCTTCAATGAGCCCAAAAGAACCCATGTTACACCTCTCTTCATCTCACTGCACTGGCTACCAGTGGCAGCTCGCATCAAGTTCAAGACACTGATGCTTGCATACAGAACGACCACAGGCTCAGCACCCTCCTACTTCCACGCACTATTACAAATCTACATCCCCTCCAGAAGTCTGAGATCTGCTAGTGAGCGACGCCTTGTGGTACCATCACAGAGAGGCTCAAAATCACTCTCCAGAACATTCTCATTCACCATTCCTGGATGGTGGAATAATCTTCCCACCCCTATCCGGAATGCTGGATCCCTGTCAATCTTCAAGCAACAACTGAAGACTCATCTCTTTCGGTACTACTTGACTTCATCCTAAACTTTAAAAAAAAAAAAAAAAAAAAAACTTTCCCTTTATCTTTCTCTCTTTCCCTTGCTAGCTTGTACTTATTTGAACAATGACTGAGACTTGGTGTTACGAGCACTTCCTCTGTCTGATTGCCTCTTCATGATGAATCACTTTATGTACTCCCCAATTGTAAGTCGCTTTGGATAAAAGCGTCTGCCAAATGACTAAATGTAAATGTAAATGTAAAATGCATTAAACATATTCTTAATACAAACTAGGGTTTGCACAGACCAGTCGACTTTAATGCTCTGCCATGATGCTTTAAGCTTGACATCAACTAGTCACTGATCATGTGATTTTAACAGTGGCGGGCCGTGCATTTCACACCTAGGCCTTCAGTGGCGTCCTACATGAATTAATCCACAGGTGGAGGTCTCTTAATACCATCATCATAACGCCATTGCTATAGAAACCATAAATAATACACAGAACACGAATTAATGCTATAACTAAAGCAAGAAACCCAATTAACACAATTCAACATTTACCACAGCTCTAGCTGAAGCATTAACCTAACAAAATAACACAAAACCAGTCTACCCGATGTTCTTACAGCCATTTATTCACTCAAACGTATTTATACCTTACAGATAGCATTGGTGTAAAACAAATAAGGCGATTACATGTGTTTTAAAGTTGACCTAACATTTTAACGAACTCTTACTGCTTTTCGTCTTCACGAGTCTCTCTGCCGCTCTGCCAGCGCGCTGCGGGAGGAAAATACTAGTTAGCACAGCTTTACTGGGAAAGTGATCAAGTAACATTAAAATAATTCATACAAGATGAAGAAGAAAAGTGTATACATGTGTTTAACGTACCCCTATGAGTCTCTTCAGGACGAGTCTCCCATCGGTCTGCATCTGCCAGCGGCGCTGCGGCCGGAGGAAAAGACCTGTTAATACAGCTCGACTCGGGAAACTGAGATATTCTTACGGAAACTTAAACCTGGCTTTATATCTTGCAAATAACATCAGAATACAATGCATGAAGCAATTAAAAATAAGTCAAAGATGAAATTTAACCTACCATACTCTAGTGGTCTTTCATCTTCACGAGTCTTTCACAGCGCCGGTGCCGAGGAGGTGTGTGGTTGTTTTTTCGTGGTCATTTAGTACTTTAGTATTTAGATTTACAGAAGGCGAATATTTTTCAGAATGTACTGAGAATCTACAATAACACACTGTACGCAGCATATATGATAAGAAACCTGAGAGACAGTAATAATACTGTGAAAACAAAAAATATTTAGTGATGCTGTTTGCTAGCTTTGACTAGTACGCTCTCTGAGCATCCAATCAAAGGACGAGAAAATGCTGACGTATCGTAAGCCTGCTAGATGGCCCTGGTGCTGCCAACTCGAAATCTGATTGGTTAAAGCAACGGTTTCATTGCCATTGAGTTTAAGCTACAGACGCCTGCACTGTTGATTCTGAAGGCCTTAGGAAGATTTCTTTGACCCTGGCAACACAATTGCTGAAATATGATTGGATAAATTATTGGATCGTAAAATCAAAATGCTAAAAAAAAAAATGAAGAGGTTACATATCTTGCTCTCCCAACTTACACTCTCTCTGTGTGTGTGTGTGTGTGCGCATCTATGTTGCCTAGTAACGAATGTGCTTACAGCAGGATCATGTAATTTACCCGGAAACAACAACATTCTAATTTCTGATTGGTTGGTAGGTTTCATTTAATTCTGTATAACTCGAGACTAGTGATGCAAAGTCCGATTCTTTTCCGTGCACCGGTTCTTTTCGGACAGTTCGGCTCATTGAACCGGTTCAAAAAGCTGATTCATTGGTTCCTGACGTCATCAAGCAATGATGTCACGCATTTCTTTTCTAACAACTCAGTGCCATGTTGTATCAATGAAACATTCAAATAAAGTAATTTGTGTGAACGCATACTGCTGATTATTGCCTTTCATCCTCTTAAGTTAATGGTGTTTGTGGTCACAGTTTCATCACAGATACTTTATGTCAGGTACGACTGACCAATATTGACTAGCCTACAACTTGGATACAATTCCTAAAAGTTTTGCTCCTACAGACACATTACAGACATTGATGCACAAACATGGATATGTTCTACATGTCTGAAGTATAAAGAAAGAATAAACCGGTCTGATAAACTCCTTGATTTCGCTTAAACAACTTAAAATATAATCTGCATGTACAATAAACTATAGTAAAATGTATTTACATCTCTCGACAGAAAGGTTTTTGTAGTTTTTAATAAAATGTTATTTAGTAACAGTAGTCATAACTAGATATGAACATTTCCTGAAGAAAATGTGAGTGGTGCTTGCAGTGGCAAAACTCGGCACTCAGTTGCTAGGGTGTTTCTAGGCAGCTGCTAAGGTGTTATGAGTTTTTGGTACACGGTTGCTAGGGTATCCTAGGTGGTAGCTAGGATGTTGTTTAATGGTTGCTAAGGTGTTCTGGGTGGTTGCTATGGCATTGCTATGCGGTTGCTAGGGTGTTTTTGGTGGTTGCTATGGTGTTGCTAGGAGGTTGCTAGGATATCCTGGGTGGTTGCTATGCAGTTGCTATGGTAACCTGGGTGGTTGCTAGGGTGTTTCTAAGTAGTTACTAGGGAGTTCTGGGTGGTTGCCAGTGCGTTGCTAGGGTGATCTGGGTGGTTGCTATGTGTTTGCTAGGGTGTTCTGGGTGGTTGCTATAGTTGTCACAGATTGTTACTATGGAGCTTGTGTGTGTGTGAGTGAGTGTGAGTGTGAGTGTGAGTGTGTGCGTGTATGCGTGCGTGAGTGAGTGTGTGTGTGTGTGTATGTGAGAGTGAGTGTTTGAGTGTGTGTGTGTGTGCAGGGGCGGACTTACCCATTAGGCAAAGGTAGGCGACTGCCTTGGACCCCCAAAAGCCAAGGGCCCCCTAAAAAGCTTTTCATATACGAGATGTGCATTAAGCGCGGACACGCAAACGGTTGATGTTTACTGTGTTTATTACCACGACAACCGTCTGCGTGTCCGAGTTGAACGTGCTTCTTGTGTATCCTGCTTGTAGCAAATGAAAATATTATGCATCTGAAGCTGACTGCCGCACGAGCGTGAGGTCTCTCTTTCCCAGCTCGCACACACCTCTCTCTCTCTCTCTCTCTCTCTCTCTCTCTCTCTCTGCGTCTGCTCTGTTCTGAAAGGAGCTGTGCTTTCAGTTAAAACACAGATATGTTGCTTCTCTAACTTTACATGCAGGTATAGCCGAAATCACAGCACAGCTATTGTCTTTATCTTATGTGTAGCCTATTTGATTTTATCAGATGACGGCACGATTATAAATCAGGATTTTTGTGCAGATGAACATCTTGGAAGGGAGATCTGGTTATGTAGTCTTAATGGGTCGTGTTTCAGTCACTATTTCATATTCATTCCGTTGTCTGACAACAGAAACAGAAAAATATACCAATGAAAACAGTTTTATTGAGAATTTAGCTGCATCAAAATACAGTATGTGGCACAGAGAGGCAAACAAATGTAATAATAAATAATATGTACATTTTGCATGTTCTGAAGTGAGCTGACCTGTCTTGTGAAAATGTAAACAGGTTTGTGTCAGTAAATTGCTCAGTGCAAAGAAAGAGAAGTAATAGGAACCTGGTATTTCTATGTTCTTTTTTTCATGTGTCTAATAGACATGAACAAGTTCTTTGAAAAACATCTATGACCTATGAAAAATGTCTAGTCTTCATGCTCTATGTATGTTAACTATGGTTTCACTAATAATAAACATATATTGCATAAATCATCCATATTTGTCCATGCCCATGTTGATTAGAGTATTAAAAACTTGAAAAGTATTCATTTAAGGTACATTTAGAACAGATAAAAATTTTCATTTTCATGTTACCTGATAAAGTATCATTTATGAGCTGATTTGTTTACAGCCATTTGGAAACCGCTATATTTCTGACGTTCCAAAAGCACCTCCTACTGGCAGAGAATGAATGTGCATTTTCAATAATCCAGTCTGCAGTTTTTGTTCAGACCAATGCGAAAATCCACCCACATAAATCCATTTTAAATAATATAATAATTTATACTTCTGACTCGTCCCTTTTCTAAAAAAAAAATGGTTTAACGGTTCAATTGTGAGGGTTATCATTTTATAATTTATTTAGTTTTTTTGTTAAAACTTGTATCTCAACGGTAAATCAATTGCTATTTCGTGGTCTACAACATGAAAGAATAAAAGTGTCTGCTAAATTAATAAATGTAAATTAAAGAATCCCATTATAACATGTACATGAAAAATTTAGAAACCTTGGACACTATGGGGCACCATTGTGCAGCAGCAAGCATCACGACAAAAAAGAAAGCTCAAGGTTGATCTAGGTAAATGTGTGCAAATGTATAGGGCCCAGTTCCTATATTTGCCTGGGGCCCCCAATTCACTAAATCCGCCCCTGTGTGTGTATGTGCATGAGTGAGTGTGTGTGCTTGCGTGCGTGCGTGCGAGTGAGTGTGTGTGTGTGTGTGTGTGTGTGTGAGAGAGTGTGTGTGTGTGTGTGTGTGTGTGAGAGTGTGTGTGTGTGTGTGTGTGTGAGTGAGTGAGTGAGTGAGTGAGTGAGTGAGTGAGTGAGTGAGTGTGTGTGTGTGTGTGTGTGAGAGTGTGTGTGTGTGTGTGTGTGTGTGTGTGTGAGAGAGAGTGTGTGCGAGTGTGTAAGTGTCAGTTGAGATTCAAATTCATGAACATTCCGTCTATACAGCACACCTCTGTTCACACCTAGTACCTGAGCTAACCAAAAAAAAACAATAAGAACGAGAAATGTTTGATTTCACAACCTATAGCTTCAGTTATATACTAGCGCATGAAACATGTCATGTAAAAGACATTAATGGTCATTATAACGAAGTTCAAACAGCATAAATCAAAACGTGATTTTGTAGGAATTGTAATCAGGTGCTAAAAATAATACCCATTAAAAGTTCTTTGAGCCAATGGGATCACTCGGGGTCCTAAGCGGACCTGATTTCGAGGGGGACTCGATTCCTCATGACACCGGTCGATCTGACGGTACAGGAGTAGTGCGCCGAAATTTTGTCCAGAAGAAGAAGAAGAAGAAGAAGAAGAAGAAGAAGAAGAAGAAGAATGCAAGAGAAGACTGCATCCATGTTGCCTAGTAACGGACGTGCTTGCAGCGGGATCACGTAATTTACCCAAAAACAACAACATTCCAGGGTTTCCGCGGGGTCTTAAAAAGTCTTA